>WEIT01011398.1:113894-151734 GCA_013389985.1 Dryoscopus gambensis
TTTCTTGTGCAGCGAACTGATGTAAAAGGAAATATCAGCAACTTGCAAGTAGGGCGGAGTGGCTGGAGAAGACCAAAGGTGATGGGTAGGTGGGGACAGAATCCCAAGGGCATGGTGAGAGCTTTGATAACACAGCTCCTGTCTTGAGGCTGCTGCCCACCATCGGTCGAGCAGGACAGTCGTGGAAGTGCCTTCAGCAGAGCCAGCTCACTGAGGACAACGTGGATCTGAAATGCAGCTCTTCTATCTTTCAGCAGAGACGCTCCTTGTGAAGCCCAAATCCCTGAACAGAGCCAAAGGGAAACGCCTCTCAAGGCAGAAGACCACCCTCTGTTCTGCAGTGGGTCTGCAAAAGGGATGGGTTTTTCTCCTGCTTTGGGCAGGAACACCATCAAACTCAGGCGCTCATGGTTTTCACAGGCAGGTTTGCAACTCCTCAGTGGGCAGCAAAATCACGTTTGGTCTCTTTCCCGCAGGGGTTTTATTTTGGTATTTACTCACAGGTGGCTGGAGAAGGTAACAAACCAGTATTTCAGCGCTGCTGGTTCTGAAAGTGAGGGGTGTGGGAAAAGCAAAGCACAAGGAGCCCACGGTCACAGGAAGGATTGCTAACAGGGCTAATTTTCAGTTTTGGAGCTAAACACACTGTGGTTTGCATTGTGGGAAGCTTGGAGCAGAACCTGAGACACTCAGGGGACTTCTAATGCACATACGTTCCAATTTAAATCATAAACACACATGCTTCTAACAAGAAGGGCCAGAAGCTCTGGAAAAGAAGGGCTGTCCAGGAATGGTCTGCCCTCTGGGCCAGTCCCCAAGAGATCAGCTGTGTTGTGACATGCATACACATATTTAGATTTTTGGGGGAAAACAACTTTTGGAGAAGGTGGTGCCTGCCAAGCTCAGGTGACTGTCATACGGCCAGGGAAACCTGTCATCTACTGGAACTGCTGCAAACAGAGGTTACAGGCACCAGGTTTGAAGGCCACGTGCTCTCTTTTTGTGCTTTACCTTCCAAATGAAGGTGCCTGTCCAAGCTTTATCCCTGTCCGCCTGCCTGTGTGATTCCAAAAAGCTGCCCCCGAGACACACGTATATCAAAGTTTAATGGAAGAACAAATAAAAAGCTGTCAAGATCTCGCTGGCACTCTGCAGCAACCCAAGAGCCTCCACCTCTTCCCCCACTGATACCTGCCGCTCCCGAGAAACATCCCTCTGCTGATCCCATCCCACACCCCAGCCCAGTAACCTGCAGGATACTGCCTTGGGAGGGACATGAGGAGGAGGGGCAGGAACAGAGGAGGGAAATGGTTGGGTTTAGTGCTACACTGCTACAAGAAAGACTGCTATGATTTTTCTCATGACTCCTTTGCAGCAGGATCATCTGAAGAAGTTGGAGGAAGGCACCAGCTTTGCCTGTTTTACTGGGGATAGCAAATTTGTAGAATCTTAGAATGATTTGGGTTGGAAGGACCTTAAAGATCATCTAGTCCCACCCCTCTGCCAGGAATGGGGCAGCCACAGCTGCTCTGGGCACCCTGTGCCAGGGCCTGCCCACCCTCACACACAGCAATTCCTTCTCAAGATCCCATCCAGCCCTGCCCTCTGGCACTGGGAAGCCATTCCCTGGGTCCTGTCCCTCCAGGCCTTGGCCCAAGTCCCTCTGCAGCTCTCCTGGAGCCCCTTGAGGCCCTGCCAGGGGCTCTGAGGTGTCCCTGGAGCCTTCTCTTGTGCAGGGGAGCACCCGCAGCTGTCCCAGGCTGGCTGCAGAGCAGAGGGGCTCCAGCCCTGGGAGCAGCTCCGTGGCCTCCTCTGGACTGGCTGCAGCAGCCCCAGGTCCTTGTGCTGTTGGAGCCCAGGGCTGGGGCAGCTCTGCAGGTGGGGTCTCACCCGAGCGGGGCAGAGGGGCAGAATCCCCCCATCCCTGCTGCCCACGCTGGGGCTCAGCCCAGGGCACGGGGGGCTCAGGGCTGGGGCAGGTCCAGCCTCTCTTCCATGAACACTCGCAAGTTACAATTTGATAAGCAGGAATGAGGCAGAGCTTTTTGCTGCCACTGTTTCTTCTGTGACCACCCTGAGGCAGCAAATCACAGCAACTCCTCTGGCATCTGACAACAACAGCCTTACAAAAGAGATAGTCCTATCTGGGACCAAGCTGCACCCTCCCTCCTCCTCCTCCTCTGCTGCACTTCCCAAGTGAAGCTGTTGCCTGAGGTGGCTGAACTCCTGGGTGTTTCACAAAGATTCGAGGGGCCTCTAGGGGTTTGGGTTCATTGCTTCATCCCTGTGGTTTTACAGCCTGACTTTCAGATGTGAAACCTCAGCCCACAAAGCAACTGTCCTCACTCACAACAACTTATTCAGCCTCTTTCACAGACATTCCCCACGCAGCAGAAACACTCCCAGCCTGTGATCGTCAAGCATGACACCTGCACTGAAACTCTGAGTGCGAACAGAAGGCTGAGAAAAGCACTGGACTGATGGGAAAAAACCACGCTCAGGTGATGAGAGAAAGAAATGCTCCAGCCACAGCACGGGATCAGTCCTGCTGGAGCTTTATCTCAAGAGCCTTTTGTGCCCTCAAGAAACATCCGCCCTTGCTTATCTTAAACAAATGGTTGCAGAAGGCCTGAACCGAACAAACAGGTTTTTAGGCCTGAGGTAGGAGCTGGGAGTTTCGCTGGGTTTTATTGCACACAAAGTTCCGGGCGGGATTTATTTTCTGGGGGAATGGGAAGGGTGAGGTGGGGCTGGGATCACCGAGGAAGCCCCATCTGCCCGTGCAAAGGGAACAACAGAAATACCGAGGATGGAGGGAGTGTGAAAGGATAAATAAGTTGTGGTTCCAGAAATTATCAGCAGAAACCCACCCAGTGAATTGCAACACCCTGCAACAAGGCTTTCATCTGCCTATGGGATGGATTGTCCAAGGCAGGGAAGTCCAGGACAGAACAGAGCTGCAGATATATTTAACTTTTATTGTGCCAGTCCTGTAATTGTGGTGCCTGTGGGGTTCAATGTGCCAATATATTCAGTACAACCACCCCAGCCATGAAGAATTACTTGCACATGAAGAACATTGCAAAGGTGACACTGGCAGCATCCCCATCACCTCTGTCCACCCAAGGCATTTCTGCTGGAGGTGATTCCAGTGGAAGGTGTCCAAGCCCATGGCAGGGGCTGGAACGAGATGAGCTTTATGGTCCCTTCCAACACAAACCATTCTGTGATTCCACGATTCAGAGATACACGAACACCTGTAAGTCCTGTGGGCACTTCCAGCAGACCTCTCCCCGCAGAGGCCACTTGCCTCTTCCTCTTCCAGGAATTCCCACGGCTCTGGCCTGTCACCCATGAGGGGAATTTTTTACATCTTGAAAGGAGAGAGCTGAGGCACAAACCTAAGCCTTGACCTGGTCTGAAGGCCATGGAAAGACACCAAACACTATCAGGAAGCCGCACAGAAATTATTTCCTCTCTGTTAAAATGTAAGTGATAAATATGTTCCTTTAAATTGCAAGCTATTCATATTTTCCTGTAAGGTGCTTACAGCAAGAGTTGCTTCTGAATAAGCGAGCAGTTGGTGCTCAACATCTAAGGAGTAGAAAGTGCAAATACTTTGCAAAATACTCCCCACACAAGATAAAAGGCAGGTAAACCCTTACAGTACTTGATGGTTGTGGCTCTACCATCTTTCTTCACCCACAACACAGCACACATGGGTCCTGGCAACCTCTGGGGACACCTTGTTCAACCTCACTCGTTGGAGTTAGGGCTAAATTAAACTATAGGACTGATGAAGAAATTAATTTCCAGCCATTCAGGAGCTGGAAAAGGAGCAAAACTCTCTGGGTTTTGCCACCACTGATCTAAGAAGTTCTGTCGTGGAGAAGAGATGCTCTGTGGGACTTTGACAGGAGGATGTGCTCATGAATCATGGCACAGCGCAACATGCCCGAGAGAGGAGCTCCACAAGCATTTGGACAATGCTCTCAGGCACAGGGTGGGATTCTTAGCCCTGTCCTGTGCAGGGCCAGGAGCTGGACTTTGATAATCCTTGTGGATACTCTCAAGCTCGGGTTGTTCTGTGGTTCCGCGATTCTAAGCAATTGCACGGGAGATGTCCCAGTTTGGAGGATTTCCTGGTTAACTGCATCTTTGGGGTGTACACCATAAATCACAGATTGCCAGCAAGGGCTGGACGTGCAGCTGCAGCACACTTCTCAGTGATGAGCACCTTGGAGGAGACCTCTGCCAAAAAAAAGAGTGGGATTGCTGTGACTGTGATCAGGATGGTCACAGCTAAACATCACTCTTTAGTTATCATTAAAAACACCTGCAGCATTCCCTGCAGGGCTCTGCCTTCCCCTGTTGCCCTAAAGACACAACCTCCTGGGTTCCCACTTGCTGAGTGTGAATGCTGTGGTGTACGCTTCTCACAGAATGATGGGTGTTTTCACAAACCACAGACTCTACACATGCAGTCCCGGACCCAAGGAAGTATCATACAGACTCTTATTTTCCTGTCACCTCTCCTTGGTGTTTGTTACTGGCTCCTGGCAGACAGCAGACACACAGCTAGAGGCAAGACAGGGTTGGAAACGGCACGAAATACTTGGCGGCAGCTGAGCTGTCCCACCTCATCCCTCTGCAGCCAGCTCTGGGATGACACAAAACACACAGAGAATGGCAGAACAACCCGGCATGAAACTCCCAGTGCGGGGTGAAGGATGCAAATGCAATTAAAGCATTAGAATAATTAGGCAAAGCATCCCAATTAAAACATGGCCTGAACCTTCCTTGACGCCTTCTGCTGATTACTGACAGCGCATTTTCCGGGCTCTATTTTTAACTCTTGGCCCCTGAGCTCCTGAATTATACATAATTCAGAGATAATAAAACTTTAAAAACCAGGACAAAGTCTCCTAGGAGGAACTGCCTCTGCAAACACACACGTTCACACCAGCACCACCAGGACGGGCAGCAGGAGAAGCCCAACCAGGCCCAGCTAAGGCAGGGAGATGGGGACAGGCTGGAGACACTGCTGCACTGAGACAGGGTGCTCCAGACACGCCGACACGGACACACGGTGCCATAGGAAGAGTATAAATAACAGACAAAAGAAATCCCCTTTTGTTACCAGAATCCGCAAATCCCAAATCAGTTACAAGCTGACTTAGGAAATGGAGCTTTTTTCCCATGTTGTAGCAAAATGGGAACAATACTTTGCGAGTGGAAGTAACTCTAATTGTCTTAACTGATGTTATTTTAGTGTTGTTTAGGTTTATTGTTTATTTGTATGTATTTCCTCTACCCTGGTCAGGCTTAAAAACAAACTGTACTGTCAGCAGTAAAGCATCCCATCCATAAATAAATACATTTATCCAGTTAAGTATAGATATAACCACACCATCGCTTGGAGTCCTTAAATGCAGAATATTTAAAGAATCACTAAAATAAATTGCATTGATGACCTGGGTTTGCTTTTCCCTGGAAAAAGGAGCCTTTTCCAGCTAATATTGGGAATAAACACTGCCCACATCACTTGTGACCAGGAGGCACCACACATGCTGTTTGGTTTGTAGTCTGTCCAGGTAGCCCAAGCTGAGAAAGGGCTGCACTACTCTGAAAAGCTTTTCCTACATTTTCCTTGGCTTGCACCAGTGTGGGGTTGAGGGAGGAATGGCTTTACCTGGGCCTTAAGAGTGTTATGAGGTTGCTACTGGAATATTTATAATTTGAGCTATTTCAGTCCCTCTGGGACCTCACTTTTCTTTAAAATATACATTTCCTCTATATTTGTCATGTTCCCCAGTCTGGTTTTTCCTGCCCCTTGTGCTCTTCAAAGCCCAGCACCCCCATTTGTGCACCTTGGTGTGCTGTTTGACCACGTCTCTCCAGCCGAGATGAAGTGAGGCGGGATGGCAGGAGGTCCCTCAACAACTCCCCACCGTTCCATCGTGGTGGGTGATGTCACAAGGAGGAGACCTCCAGGCAGAACTGGGATAAATTCTTAAGGTAACCTATAAACAGACCTGACAAGACCTCAGGGAGTTTAGGAACCTCTAAGCTGGAACCTTTCTGCACTACCCCCAGTGCTGGTACAGCCTCCTCTGGCCAGGTATGCTTGAACCTCAGTGTTGCTCCCAGGTGATAAGGGCCGCATCCAAGAATATTTTCATTCCACCATTACTATTAAAAAAAGGTGTGTTTTCCACGTCCATCTGTGCAATCCCCCAGAACCAGGTCTCCACTCATCTTCTTTTAGGCAGACCAGGGTTTCAGCCTGAAGAAGCTTCAGATCGTGCAAGCTCCTGGGATTTGGGACAGCGATGAAACCCTTTATTTACAGAGCGACAACTTCACAGCCTTACACACAATGGGCGGCTTCTCCTTTCTTTCACCATGGGTAGATCCAGAGGCACTAGGAGAACCTCCTCAGTGCTCAGTACTTGGCACTTCCCGTTGGGACACCTTCCAAGCGCGTGAAGCTTTTCAGCACCATGAGATACAAGCAGTAGTTTATAATTCAACAAGCTTTTTTTTTTTCCCCCATGTGATCCATATTGCTGTGATCCATACACTGCACTTCTAAAGCAAAAGGGAATTTTGGCATCAACTTGAGTATGGTCATGGTGGTGGCAGCCCCTCTTGGCCCACCACTGGACATTTCTCACAGATCTTCATGGCCGAAGCATGGTCCTCTCCTTTTCCAAGTCCTTCGTGTTGTGCTGGAAACATCCTCACACAGATACTCCTGTTTGCAGGTGGCTGAAGACAGAGCCAGTGCACTCTCCTCAGGACTATGCCACCAAGAGATGTCTTTTCTCCTCTCTGAAGCCGCTGCTTAGTCTAGTTCAGCCCAGAGAGATCACATCAGGATCCCATGTCTCACTCACCCTAGCTTAGAAAATATCCCAATGTGCACGTGCCAGTTTAATCCTATGAAAGCCTTACTCTTCCCTTTGAAAAGTACCAGTCCTTCATGGGAGTGTGGGCTCTGCAACACAAGGATCTGACTTGCTCCTTGCCAGTTTACTGGCAGCTTGTACCTGGGGAGAAGAAACTGCTCCTTGAGTGTCCGTCTGATCCCCTCCAGGATTTTCCTTTTATGCACTGAGGATCTAAGATTCCTTCAGCTGTAAGGGGCTTTAATGCAGGGAAAAGCTCAGAAAACATGATGCACTTGCCACAGAGTATCAATCATACCACACCAAGCACTAATTAAGCTGGTGTTTTTTCACTGATGTTCTGCAGACCTCTGGGAGCCACAGGCTACTCTGAACAGTAAAACAGGGATGAGTAAGAAAGGCATGTTTGTAGCTGCTTTACAGCGGTGTCCAAATGTGACACTGGACATGGATCTGGCACCTCCACCAAGAAAAGAATCTTCAAAAACTGTTTTCTAGCCAAATGATAGAGGACAGGCAGCAGGATGGCCACATCCCTTCTCCCAGGTCTTGCAAAGTCTGAATCCCAAACACGTCAACTCCAAAGACTGTGGCATCATTCAAACATCAGCTTTCCTGCCAGAGAAGGCGTAACTTACAGCTGCTTTTGTAATGACTACCAGGTGCTGGGTGAAGCCTGTTGAAGGAATTTCATGTTGGTCACAAGGATGCACCTTAAAGTGTTTCATCAGATCCGAGTGGGGACAAAAAAGATGACATTGAGGCTGGATGTTAGGGAAAAATTTCTTCATGGGAAGGGTTGTCAAACATGGAAACAGGCTGCCCAGGGCAGTGGTGGAGTCCCCAGCCCTGGAGGGGTCTAAAAGCTGTGTGGATGTGTCACTTGGGGACATGGGTCAGTGGTGGCCTTGGCTGTGCTGGGGAATGGCTGGACTCGATGGCCTTATAAGTTTTTTCCAACCTAAACCATTCTATGATTCCGTAAGAATCCACACCAAAACTCAAGAAACCACACAACTGCTGGATGCATTTTCGTATGTCAAGTGACCAACACCAAAGGCCTTGCTTACTGGGATGTCTTGCGTCATGTTGCCCCTCTTCACTATAGCTTTTTCAGCTGCTTTCTAATCTTCTTGATGCCCTTGTAGCTGGCAGAATTGGGTCTGTGATGGGCTCAGCTCCAGAAGCTGAACAGAGTCTGTGATAGTGGCCACCAAGACTGGCATGGGCAATGAGCAGAATGGGGCACGACAGGAAAACTGCAGATTCACTTTGTGATGGGCAACTCAGAAGGAGACATCAAACTGCTTCCCATCAGAGAGATGGCAGTTTTGGTAACCAGGACATCTACCATGTCCATTCACCCAGCTCCCTCCTCTGCCCAGGACTCCTGCCCACCACCGTCAGCACCACAGCCACAAGCATCCTACAGATGTTTTGCCTCCCAGGCGGCTCTTAAGTCACAGAGGGACCCCATGGGAGCCCCACGATGCAAAATGAGGGCTCCCAAGCTACACTCCATGCTCACCTGGGTAGATCTCCTGTGGCCTTAAATTAGGTAGACAAGTATCTCAGCAAAAGTGGTTTTAGACATCCTCACTGGCATTCTCACACAGCTGAAGGAGGGTGGATTTAGGTAAGATATTAGGAAGGAATTCTTCCTTCGTCAGGGTGGTGAGGCCCTAGGACAGGTTGCCCAGAGAAGCTGTGGCTGCCCCTGGATCCCTGGAAGTGTCCAAGGCCCAGCTGGACAGGGCTTAGAGCGGCCTGGTCTAGTGGAAGGTGTTCCTGCCCATGGCAGGGGGGTGGAATGAGATGGTCTTCAAAGTCCCTTCCAACCCAAACCATTCTGTGATTCTGTGATATGGCTCTTTGCCCTCTTCATTTACACCCATGTACAAGATGCTAAAGGCACATGGGGTCCTTCCTCCTGCCTGCATCTCTGCTGGAACTGGAGACAACCCAGCGAGCCGGGCTCTCTCAAGCCTGCCCTTCCCAAAACCAAGTCATCAGACATCTGCGACTCTGTGCTTGGCAGCCTCAACCTCTCTCTCCTTATCATTGCCAGAAATTATTCATTTAACATCCCTGGCCTTCTGCCAGTGTGAGCGCAGCACAAGGAGCAGAACCATCTCCTCTGCTCCTCCTGTGAACCAAAGCAACAAAAGTGAGGCTCTTACTCAAGCAAATTAAAAAAAAAAAAAATTCCCACCAGCTAAGAAAAGCTGGAGGTTAATATAAATTCCATGGGTTTGAGGGGGAAACGGAGCTGCATTCAAAGACTTGATGGCTAACCACGCTTCCTCAGTCTGGCAACTGCCCGCTCCCCCAGCAGAGTTATTGAGGAAGTTAGACGAGTGCTGTATTTGTTCCAGCTGCAGATTTCCCTTAACCCCTGGTAGTGGTGTTTTCAAAAAACACAGATCTTGTCTTCTTGATGGTGGTTTTTTATTTCTGTGCGTGCCATGGCTACAGTTATTAGCTTTAAGTGCTGTCATTTGTAGATTAAAACTGAAGGGAAAAAACCCTCGTTGCCATTCTAAGAAGTCCAGGCTGGATGAGCAAAACGAGGGATTAGAAGAAGGCTTTCAGGAATTAGCTTGGAACAGGAAAGAAGAAGATAAAGCCATTATAAAAGCTTGTGCTAATACAGGAGTCCTTTTTGTTGTGTTAATGCAGCCACACAAATTCCTATGAAGATTTATTAGTCAGGTCATAGAATCTGCTCTCCTTCCTTCTTTGATGATAAAATCAAGAATATTTTCCTCCACTAGCATGCTCCTTTCTCTCAACTGAGAGGAAATAAATTATATACTTTTCCAAGACTGTGTTCGTGATATATACAAGGTTCCAGGTGAGACTGATGCCTTCAGAACAGAGAAACACAGATGCTGAAATTGAGGTACCTGTTTAGAGGCCACGCTGTTTGGATGCTCCCTGCAAGGTGAGCACAGCCCCAAGTCTGTGGTACCCAACATGGAATAACTTGATGGAGCTGGGATACACAGCGCTATCCCCTTCCAGCATCCCAGACCTGCCACAGCACCCGCTGTCCCACGGAACTTCAGTCCAGTAAAGCACTTACTTTATGCGATTCTGCTCCTAAGTCTACTATTTGCCTTGGCCTGCAGCCAGCCAAGCACTTAGGCACATGCTTAAACTTAAGCACAAGAGTAAACAGATTGAAGTCAGGGGGACTTAAAATTAAGCACATATTTCAAGGATTTGCTGGATAAGGGCCTTAACCCTGGTGTGCAGCATTTAACTGGGATGATTCCCAGCTGATTAGCTCCCCCTTTTCCCCAACATCCCCTCCACTGGACCGGGAAACAAATGGTTTCTGTTTTGCCACCACGCTAAAGGCCTAGCTTTAAAGAAACCTTGTCAAGCCTCCAGGCAAAGCATGTCTTTCTTTAATTATACCTGCCTGTGAAATACCTTCCAGAAATCCCCACCCAAACAAAGCCTCAGGAAAGGAAATAACGGAAATTCTTGATGGTTTCCACGGGGGAAGCGATCCTAACCAGTGAGACGAGGAGCACGTAAGATGAGGCTGATGACTGTTCCTACTGTACACAGCTCCCAGCACGGGGAGACTCCTTAAAGCTCCAGCAGAAACTCCCAGCTACCTCAGCCCTCACCTCCCAGGGCAGGATACTCCCTGAACCTGTCCCCTGGACGTGTCTTTCTGCATGAGTTAAGATCTGAAAAGCCATTTGGTGATGACACAGGGGAAGAAGAGAGATGTGGCAACACAAAATCCATTAAACGACCCCATAGCAAACTGCAGCACACAATGGGGAATCTTGAAAGATGCCAAACAGCTTCCAAAGGGCTGGAGGTCACTTGCAGGAGTGGGGTATGTTTTGTCATTCAATGCCCTTTCATATGAGCTTTTAAACCTGGTTTCAATTGCATCTACCCTTGGTAGGATCTCGGGGCTGTGGGTAGGTGGGCAGGTCTGGCAGAGTGAAAGCCCTCTTGGCAAACAGGCAGCCACTCCAAAAAGGTGTCACAGGCAAGTCTCCAAAGACATGGACAAAAGACACAACCAGAAGTTTAGAAATCTGGACACAGAAGACAAAGATTTTCTGTCAATTTCTTTGAAAACAGGACTGCTCTCATCAAGGAGCAGCAACTTGCCTGGACTTGACAGTGGACTACGGGACCATCACCAAGTCCCACTCCCATCCCTTATCTGTCCCCAAATAATTCACTTCCAGCCATCCTCTGCTGCATTACCCTCTGCTTTGGAACAGTCAGTCCTTCCCACCAGGGCTTTAACTTCTGATTTACCCATGCTAAACGCAGCAAAGGCACCAAATAACCAAGTGCCTTTGGAAAAGCAACTGTGAAAGATGCCTGGATTCCACCATCCAAACCTCAAATCACTCTACATGACCACTAACTCATCGATTTTCACATGCAGAAAGACTTCTGTGCTTTTGTCAAAACACGTTGTCTTTTAATCCAACCTCCTGTCAGGAAAATCACCTTAGATCTCCCAGAAGAGCACAGCCAACAGCTGCTGCAGTGCAGCCTTGCCCTTCCTGAACCAACAACTCTCAGAAGTTGAGGACTTGCAGAATAAATTCAAGTCCTGCCTTGTATGCAAATCATGCCAGGAAAAGATGCAACAAGTAGCAGCCAAACAAGGCAGTTTTCTTCTCCTTCAGACAGGAATGTCAGGATGGTCAAGTAGTCCCAGAACCCCACCTCTAACTCAGCAGGTTCCCAGGCTTAGATGCACTTGCAACCCTTGGACCTACTTCAATTTTGTGGCCTCACTGGCCATGGGCAGCTGGGCACTCGTTCTCTGGAATATCAGCAAAGGAGCTGTATCTTGGAATTCTGTCACACTTCACCTGCCCTCCATCAAGGTCAACGCAGCCAATGTGATTATCACTTATACTTGGAAGCACCACTAAAATCCTGGAGCTAGACTGTCTGCAGAGATCAGAAAGCTGCTCCAGCACCTGGAGAAAAGGCTGAAAGGAAAGAAGAACCTGCAGCTTGCTTGCTTTTACCTTCAAATGCTGGCATTTGTAAAAAAAAGAAAAGAGTTTAAATAACAAATGTGTTCGCCTAAGCACTTAAAAATGGAACTACAACTGGCTTCCCTTTCAGCTAAAAGAAAGTGTGTAGCACGTGTAGTCCCAACACTGTGGCACAGCAAGAAGGCTGGAGGTGAGACCCTGAATTCCACTCTGGCCGTGAGTGTTCTTGCCATTCCCTCAGAATTCCAGGCAAGACATGGGACAACTCTCCCCCACCTCTGACAGGCTTTCGCAACCATGTTTGGTCTTGCTTCAGCTCCTGGAGCACTTGCAGGAGAAGAGGAGTTTCCACCCGCCCGCCCTGACGAGGCGGGTGAGGAGAAAGAGGAGCCGGCGCGGCGCTCCTCGGATCATGTCAGGTCGCACGTACGTTTGAAGTTGGCCACCGCGTTCTCAGCAGCCAGGAGCAATCTCGCAGCGGCTGCTTCCTCCGCCGCTCGTGGGGCTGATCCTCAGGAAAGCTCTGTAGTGCGAGGAAATCCTGGCCATTGCCAGCGAAGCGTTATCGACACGTTAAGGAGATAATAACGGCGGGAGCTGCCTTACGGCGAGATCGCCACCGTGATCCATGTGGCTGCGCGGTGCCAAGGGCCGGTGAGCCGGGACGTGGCCAGGCGAGGTCACACACGCTGTCAGATGGTTCATTGTGTCAAAAAGAAAAAATAAAAAAAGAAGTGGGTTCCTACAACTTGATGAGCATCATATGCTCTCCCTCTGGCAAATGCATCAGGTTTTCAGGGTATGATGTGGCTTCCTGCACTGAACTCTACTTCTCTTAGAAGGCCACAGGTCCCACCTTCTCCTCTGGGAGGAGATGCCATCTAGCCTGGCAGATACCACCTGGAATGAGAATCACCATTCATGGTGGCAGAACCTAGTGTGGGCTGCAAGTTTTGTGACCGCTCTGGATTTGCCAGAAATATCGCAGAAACCACAGCAACCCTCTGACCAGTGTACGACCTCCTTCTCAGAGAGATGCGGGTGGCCTTCATGACAGACAGGACTTGTGGGCACATTGCTTTGGCCCCACAGCACCTCTCAAGACCTTTTACCCCAGGGATTGCTGGCTCAGACCTTCATGGTCTGTGGTATACATCCGAGGAGTAAGCCATTAAAAGTGCTGGCTTGAAAAACTGAGTGCTGCCAGGTGGTGGTGAATCCCTGGAGCAAACACAACATGTCAAGCAGCTGGGCCTCCTTCAGCCCCATCCTTGCTGGAGACTGCACACCTGCAGCACACAGGCTTTGCACCTGCACTACAGGAGCAGCAGAAATTCCCCCTGTCGGACAAGCCAAGAAACAGAGGAGGTGCAGGCCTGGTGAGACATGAAGATTCACCTTCCCTGGGTGTGGATCTGGCCACTTGTCGAGCAAGTGGGGAAGATGCTGCCGCAGCATTGTGAAGCAGCACCTAGGCAGGGTAAGGGGACGGATTTCCCCCCACCATGAGAAACACCCATCAGTAACTTCTCCAGGCGCAACACTACACCAGAAATAGAGCTCCTCTGAGACTTCATTCTGTTTTTTCTTTCTTCATTTTTTTCCCTTTTCGCAGGATTACTGAGTTCGCGGAGTCTCTCTTTAATGTCACATGTGTGGCTCAGGTCCCTCAGGCCCCAGCAGAAGCAGCCTGGGATATTTGCACAGACCCCTCACAATGGAAGGAAGAGGGTGTAGGAGGGAGGATCAGGCTGCTGACCCCTTTATTGTTCTTGGGCCAGAAGAAAGCTTCCTCCTGGCTTAAGAACCACGGCGCTGAAAAAGTTTTCCAGCCAAAACGAGTCAGATGGAGTCATTGGGTGGTGGTTTTTATTATTTTTTTTTTTTCTTTCTCCTTCCCCTGCCTCCCCCTTCGGTCAAGCGACGGGGAGTCACAGGGTTGTGCTCCATTCACAAAATACCTGCTGCACATCACGTAGTCCTTCCCCCCGACAGCGGGGAAAGGCGCTGTAACCCAAGCAAACGAAAATAAACCCTTTTTTTTTTTTTCCTTTCTCTGCAGATTTGGAAAAAAAAAAAAGAAAAAAAAGAAGGGAAGAAAGGACCCTGCTCCCAGACTGACGCCTCCAGCGTGCGCCCGCCGGGGAAGGGGTAGGCGGAGGGGGGAAACAAGACAACGATATGAAAGAAAACAAAAACAGCAAATTCTGCTCCGAAAGGATTAAATGGAGGTTTTCCAAAAAAACACCCCGCCATTATATAACGAGGCTTAGCTCGGAGTCACCGGGGTCACACGATGCAGCAGACTGGAAAAACCAAAACGCAGTGTAGCCTTTTAATTGTTAAGCCAACCATAAAAGAAATATATAAAATAGAAAACCGATATTGTGATCGCACGACACGAAGGTGGCCACTCACATACTGATGGTCAGGGTATTTTTTTACCCGCTTTGCTCTTCCTGGCTGAAGTACCATTTCAGTGGGAGCCTGACTCCTTGCCTTTGTGCTTATCAGGGTGGTGACCTGTTGTGCCGGGACACTGCTGGCTCAGGGCATGCAGGGACTGCACCGCCTCCCAAAGCCTTGAGGCACGCGGGGCCGGCTTTGCTCTGACAGCAAAATACAGCACCAGTGGAAACCTTACCACAACAATCCAGGTATCAAAGCACACCACCGGGTTTCCAGATCAAAATCTGCAGGCAAGGAGATGATTTTTTAGCACATTGGTTGCACCTAGGAGTCCGGCCACCATCCACAGCCACCTGCCTAGTCCTCAGGTTCTCCATGACCTTTGGGCTTGGTTGGTTGTACAGCCACAGGCAACCCTGAAGCTTCTTCATGCCTGATGTCTCCCAGCGCTGTCTACACCGAGACAGACTCATACAATTACAGAATCACTTAGGTTGGAAAAGACCTCTAAGATCATCAAGCCCAACCATTCCCCAGCACTGCTAAGGCCACCACTGACCCACGTCCCCAGGTGCCACATCCACACGGCTTTAAAACCACCCCAGGGATGAGGACTCCACCACTGGCCTGGGCAACCCATTTCCATGTTTGACAACCCTTCCCATGAAGAAATTTTTCCTTAATATCCAATCTAAACCTCTCCTGGTGCAACTTGAGGCTGTTTCCTCTTGTCCTGTTGCCCTTACCTGGGACAAGACTGACTCTCCCCAGCAACACCCTCCTGTCAAGCAGTTGTAAGATCCTAAATGCAGGGCTGAACAAGCTCCATGGGCAAGAGGGATGGGAACAATCTGAACGAGAAGAAAACTTTGGAAAACCAAACTTTCACTGACTAAAAGCTCAGTGGCTGGAGCACAGCAGCCACTGTTGTCATTCTGTGGTGTGCCCAGCAGCAGCAGTGGGATGGTGCCATCAGGCTGGAACCCTGGAGATCATCCTGAACTCATGTTTTCTTTTGAATTACAAGGGCAAATATGTGTTTCACACTTGAATCTTAAGAACTGGATTACTGTTGTGGAACAGTCATGAAACAACAAGACAGAGTGTCTCATCTCTCCTGCTGCTCCTTCAAACCATGTACATGTAACTACTGACCCCAAATCTTCTCATTTTTATCTAGAAAACGTGCAGCAACCTAAACTTAAGGAATATATATTTTTATATTTTATTTGTGCAGAGCACCAAGAGGAAGGCTGGCCAGCTGAAGGCGCAAACAGCCCACCAGCTTTAGTAAATAATGTTGCTCACAGATGCATGATGGAACAAATGTCAGCAGTCCCTTCCCCAGAACAAACCAGCAGAAGCAATCCATATCTTCTGTGATACCTGCTTATTCTGCCCGACCACAGGGTCTTATTTTTCCCAGCCAAAGGGAAACAAACAGCTCCTATAAGCACGCATATTTTCTTTCCGTTTGGATAGGGCGCCTCAGAAGAATATACAATGAGAAACAAAATAATGAAGTGGGTCACAAAAGCAGGAAGAAATGAAGCTTTATCATTCTCCAGTGGTTTCTCTGCTCATACATTACAAGAATTATTAAAAAAAAAAAAAAAGAATGAAAAAGAAAGCAAGCCAACAATGAGGAGTTTTTCCACAGCACTATGAACAGGAGAAGGATAAAGAGGAATAACCCTGGGAGACACGGACACAGAGCCGGCATTGCTTGGCCATCACATTCCATTACATGGAGACCACATTCCGCTCCCTATTCCGATCAGCCCAAATGAAATCCTTCAAGCCCACCATCCAGCAAAGGCATTTTGGGGAGGCCACAGTTTTCTTTCACTGATCATGCCAGCATGTGTACATTTGAGCCATTTCCAGAGCCAGCAGAGAAGTTAATGGAATATCCCTGGAAGTGTCCCAAGGCCAGGCTGGATGGGTCTCTGAGCAAACTGGTCTAGTGGAAGTTGTCCCTGCCCATGGCACAAGAGTTGGAATGATACAATCTTTAAGGTCCATTCCAACCCAAACCATTTCATGATTCTACGATCTTGAAAAAAACCAACCACCAAAAGTACTTTTAAAATCATAAAATGAAGGACAATACAAATGTAGGACTAAAAGGACCTCTGGGTTACAGAGCTTGGTCTGCCACCACAGTGAGAACATCATTTAATCCCTTCATAAACAGTCTTTATTTTCCCCGTGGAAGAGACATCCAGGCGTCGTGTGCAGCAATAAATTTCCCACTTAAATGACAATCTTTGACCAAACCACCCTGCATTGCAATAAACACTTACCCTGCCACTAAATACCTATATTTACACCCACAGCTATATATACATCTTTCTAAGCTGAATGGGATTCACTTACCTGCTGCCTCCAGGCAGGAAATTCGCATTTTAAGAACTTCTGGTCTCATTTATTGTATTGCTTTCTATTCCCACAACATCAGAGGAAAGGCAGCAGAAAAGGGTGGGGGAGATTCTTCTGGTTAAGAAGAAATTTATAAATGTGGCAGGAAACACTAACCTCCTATTTTGTCGGACCAGGGACGAGGACATCTCCCATTAGCAGGATTTTTAGAGAGCGAGGTGTTTCTAGGCTCTCCAGGTCCCTCTGACAATGGGGATGTATGCACGTCTCCCTTCTCTGGTCCTGTGGTATGCCTACTTTTTTTTTGAGAGAAAATGCCTTCCTTCCCTTGATTTTATTAAAAATTCATCCCTTTCACGGAGAGCGGGGAAGGGGATTAGGATGTGGAAATAGCCAAGCCAGCAGAAATAGCTGCTTGACCAAAGAGACATTGAGTTTTTACTTGGGATCTTTAGAAATCTGGATTTTTTTTCCCTCGGCTACTTTCAATAACATTTTTAAAAATTTAATTATTCCTCCACAGTACTTCCACATTGCAGGAAAATATTCAGTAAATTCAAGGGAGTGCAGTAAAACCCTCTAAGTTTTCTAATGAATCCCCTGAGAAAACAAGGGAGAAGAAAATGTAACATTATTGAGAAGTAAGGTTCAGGCAGGATTTAAACAGTGCGTTTTAGAGTCTATAGACATGACTGGGAAAAACCAAAACAGGTTTGCTTTGGATATTATATAGCTACATAAAAGCAAACCTTTCTGAAAGGGAAGTCAGCTGTAAAGCTGGGAAAAATCCAAGTAGCTCCCTGGTGTGTTTAAGCCAGAGCATAATGTGGTGACATTTTTGAGCCTGAAATGCCTATTGAGCTGTTATTTATACCCCAGTACAATTCCCCTTGCCCAAACCAGTTAATTCCCCAGAAAACTGCAGTTCACAGGACTAAAACTACATGCAGACTCCTTAAAAGTAAAATAGAGGATTTTTCTTCATCATCCTCCCAGAAACAGCTCTCCCATGCTCCTATTTCTTTGTGGTCCTTGGTCATGAACCCAACACCCACCACTTCCTATTGGTAAGCCCAGCCTAGTGCTGACATCTCTGTGTTCACCCCTCCATCATCCTGACCTGAAAAAAAGCTGCAAAGCAGCCCACATCCCATTATTAATCTTATTTGTGGTACAAACCAGTGCCTGGCAAACTGGGGTCTAAGGAACAGTGATGGTCCAGCAGTGGTCAACCCATGGTGCCCATCACTGTCCTCCTGAGGCTGGCATGTCCTTAATGTGGGGTTGGTACGACAATGTAGGCGGGGCCATGTAGATGGAAATGTGGGTGTTCAGGGGAACATCCTGCTCCTGGCAGGGCAGCAGCACCTCCAGAGAAAGGGAGAACCCCTCAGCACATCTGGAACCATTCCTTGGTGTGAGGAGCATCGTGCCAGACTGAGCCCTGCTGGAGCATCCCGTGGGAGATACACAGAGTTGAGGATCGTGTGTGCAAAGGTGGGATTTCCAGGGAGTCATGAGATGGGACATGTCTAACCCTTTAGAACCAGCCCCACTCAGGGTTTTGGTGCCTGAGGGGTCACAGACACCTTCAGTTTTAACCTCATTCTGCTCAGAGCCAAAATGCGGCTCACACTCAAATTCAGCCCCAGGTACAGAGAAACACCTTCAGGTTTCCCCGTGCTGGACATGAACTCCGAGCCCGAGGTGGACACAGCAGGATGGAGAGCGGCATGACCTGGCACAGGAGGGTGAGAGACACTGCAGAGCGGGGTGTCTGCTGGGAAAAAGCCTTCGGAAAAGCCTCATTTCCTCTGCCTAGAGCCGTGTTCCAGGGCCGTGCAGCGAGGCCGCAGTGCCCTCTAGTGCTGCAGGGCTCCCCTCTGCCACCAGCCCTGTCCCCATGGCCACCAAACACTGCCAAACTTCAGAGCTGCAGCATAAACCAGCCTTGACCCTTCCCCCTTCCCTCCCTGCTCATCCTAAACCCAAATCCCTGACCCATCAATCCAACTGGGGTGTGAGGGTATCCCAACATCTCATATCCTGCCAAGCACGGCAGCCTGGCCCTAATTCTGACCAGCTGACCAGTAGCAGCACCAGGAGCCACTACGAAACAGGAACTTTGTGCCTACCAGGTTGGGAAGACACCCCCAGGAATTATGAGTCAGCATTGCTACATCTACCTGACAGCCAAAAGAGTAACACCAGCCCTGAGAAGGGAGAGCCCATCTCATTTTCCACAATCAGGAACCTGCTCTGAGCCATAATAATAATAATAATAATGATAATAATGATGATAATAACAACAACAATAACCATAATAACGATAATAATAACAATAACAATAACAATAACAATTGTAATAATGATAGTGACAAAAATGACAATAAAAAAGTAATAATGGAAACATCAAACTTCCTGGCCATTTCTCCAGTGTTTCGTTTATGCACTGAATAAGGCTATCATATGGTATTAGAAAATTGGATATAGGAAAAATTTCTTCATGGAAAGGGCTGTCAGACCCTGGCATTGGTTGCCAAGGGCAGTAGTGGAATTCCCATCCCTGGAGGGGTTTAAAAGCCATGTGCATGCAGCACTTGGGGACGTGGATCAGTGGTGGCCTTGGCAGTGCTGGCGAATGGTTGGACTCAGTGATCTTATGGGTCTTTTCCAACCCAAATATTTTGCTGATTCTGTGGTATGAAAGACCACCATATTCTGAAAAAGTCACTAGAAGATCTTCCCTTTCCTCCATGTCTGACAAAACCCTCAGGGTTTATAACCTGGTTCAGGGAACACAGGGACTGTGCTCTACCATCAGAGCCCAGGCCTCCAGGAACCTGCAAGGTGATGACCTGCATGGGACATCAGACATGATGGTCCAGACCTCTCCAGTGCTCTGGAGATGTCCACGGCCTCGTCTGCCTTCCTTGGCAATGGTGGCCATAACTCTGGCATGGCAGTGATGCTGGAGGGGTTACAGGTGACCATGTAACCTCTCTGCCCCATGTGATGGTCACTGTCAGTTGGGTTAAATGCAACAAAAAAAGGCCACAGAAAGCCTGTGTCTCACTGGAAGTCATGGCAAACCAAAAGCTTTTTACTCAAGAGAAGACCTCTGACTCCCAATACGTTGTGACCTATCCTCAAGCAAGCCTTGGGTCTTTGACAGGGACTTTCCACAGCGGTTTTAGCTGTTCCTGTATTGGAAAGACCTCTGGGATATGGGCTTGTCAGGCAAGAAACCTCCTCTGAAGGCAGTGCCGTGCCCACACACTCTGGGCAGACTCCAGCAGGCACTGGGGGCAGGGAAAATTAATCCTCCCCTTTTGGGGCACCCCAACCTCTTCATAAGTGTTTGGTGGACACGTAAAGGACATCAGGGTTGGACCTGGTGAGTGACAGCAGGGACACCGAGCACATGGGGCACACACCACAGCGACCAGGTCACTTCTAGTGGGATGGGATGCCAGGCAGAGGGATCAGCCCACCCAGACCCACCTATACTGAACAGCCTGCTAGGAGAGGGCCACATTGCTATGGCCAAGGCCGTGAAAGAGAAGGAATCTGGGTTGCCTGATGTGCTGGGTAAAATGAGAACTGCCCAACCTTGCAGCGTAGAAAGAGCAGGCAACAGAGGAGGTGGAGGGGATGACAACTCTGCATGGTGATAGTAAATTACATCACACCACCAAAGACCTGTCTGTGAGCTCCAAAGAGACCTGTTCTCCTGCTACCACCTCCCTGCAAGTGTCAGTGATCTGCAGGGTCCAGGAACAAGCCCTCACACTAGCCTGGACACCAATCTCCCCTCCTCGCCTGCAGAGGGACAGCAGAGGGGATGCTTGCCCATGATCTACCCTCTCCTCCTGGACACCTGGGTTAGCTTCATCTCTCTTCAGGAGCCTTCCATATCTGACCAAATCCACGTGTGAGCTGGTCCGTCTCTGCACCCTACAGAGCAGACAGGGAAAGGACATGGGTAGCCTCAGATGGGAATCATCCAGCCCTTCCTAGACCTCTACACTGAGGTGCAACAAACCAGGTCCCAGTGTGTCCACGCCTCACCTGGGGCAGGAATCCCAAGTGACCAGGCCCTACCCAGGTTCTACCTTTACCCACAGGATCTCCACACCGATCTGTAAGGTCTGACTTGAAAATACTTGTCAGTGAGGAGGGGTCCCAATGCAAATGGGCAAAGCTGCCTGTGGGTGCCTCAATTCAGGTGGTCCTCCAGCACCGAGAGAAAAGCAGCATAACATGGAGGCTGAAAGAAGAACCTGCAGCTTGCTTGCTTTTGCTTTCAAACACAGGCATGAGTAAAAAAGAAGAGTTTAAATAACAAATCTATATGCCTAAGCACCTATAGGCTGAACTACCAACCAAATCAGGAATCCCGGTGCTTCTAATCCTGTTTGGACAAAAACAGGAACATGGTGGTGCTAAGAGGAACATGAACAATTTAGAGAGTCTGCCTTCCTCCTAAGGAGCTTCTCCCTTGTTTCTCTTCCAACAAGGAAGCTGGATGACGACCGCAGCTAGAGGAGAAACAAGCAGTTTATTGTAACTGCAAGCGTATGACAAAAAGGGTCAAGAATCAGTAAGGAAACGGAAGGAGATGAGTTGAAGGCAGCAAGATGCCAAACCAAATGATATCAATGCCATCTTCCAAGTTTATCTCATTACAACAATGAAGCCCAATATGCCTTTCAGAAGTGCCGCGTTTCTACCTCCTAAAACACAAGAAAAGGAGCAGCTGGGCAGTAAAGGAACATTCCCGGCGTTTGAAGGAGGGCAAGCCCATCCTGAAGGCACAGGTCCAGCCAACTGAAAGCCAAACACTGCAATACACTGGTCCAGAAACCACTTGGGACATGTCCCAAAACTCTCTGCTTGTGTCTAGCAGCATTCACAGCATACCGCTGGGACATGCAGCCTCCTGGCTCCTTTGTGAGCTACAGCAGCTCCCTAGGAAGGAGTGGGGTGGATCTTGCCCAGAGAAGCTGTGGCTGGCCCATCCCTGGAAGTGTCCAAGGCCAGGCTGGACAGAGCTTGGAACAACCTGGGATCGTGGAAGGTGTCCCCGCCCACGGCAGGGGGGTTGGAAGGGGATGAGCGTTAAGGTTCCTTCCAACCCAAGCTATTCCATGATCCTGTGACCTTGCTGAACATGACCCCTTGGGTTGTTTTCTCTGGTAAGTGTAGAGTTTGCCAAGGGCTTGCTTGCCAAGGGCTCTGAAGACTAAATCTGGGGCCAGGGTACTCGGATGTGACACACCCAAGCCTGAAAGACTTCCCAAGCGTTTGCCAAAGGGAGCAAAAGCAAAAGGCACTGACTCAGCCCTCCCTGTGACGTCTTCATGACACCAAGGTGGTTACGTGGTCTCCTTTAACAAAACAGCTGATGGGAAAAAGGAGAGGATGATGAAGACTCTCTCTGCACCTGAGCTGCACCTCCCTACACAGCAGATGCTCCCCGGTGTGCAGTAAAATGCAGATCTTATGAATGGAGAGTACTTATCTTCAAAAGAGTAATTTTTGGCAGCACTTTGGGGAATTGTGCCCAAATCCTACTGCAGACTCTTTACGAGTAAGGAGAGAAGAAGAGGTTATGGCTCATGAGCTGAGCCAAGGCAATGACCTCATGAGCTCCTAGCCATGAAGCTTTAAAAATAAAACCGATTCACCCTTGAAAACAAGCACCTCAGATGGATTTTGAAAGGACGGGGCCGCAGAAAGCTTCAAATTACAAGTTGCGGTGAAGTAATTGTGAAGCCTAAGCATGTCCACGAGATGGCAGAGCACACCGTGCTGTGAGAGCATCCGCAAGGACTGGGATGCACGAATTCCAAACAAAAGACGAGGATCTAGGGGAGGTCGTTTGGGCTTGTTTTGTTTTGTTTATTTCTCCACCTTTTAATTGCCGAATAGTCATAGGCTTTCCTTGCAATATTTTGTTAAAATACCATTGCTAGATTCCGGCAGAAAAACTCATGTATAGGGATATTAACACCCAGATATCCAGAACAGTCTGCTTAACCCCCAGCCAACCAGAATATTCTGCTCATTAGGGACATCACTGCATCTCTCTGCAGAGATACCCACGCAGACCTGGATGTACACTGGAGATGAGCTGTACATTCACGTCCTATGTCTATCACACCTTAACACCAAAGGCACGCAAATATCCAAGCAGCCTGCAAGGAAGACTCCCCACCTCTCTCCAGCGTGGTGCTTTTAACCTTTCCATAGCTGCTGAAGCACACCCAGCAGCGAAACATTTGCATCTGAGTCGTGCTGGAGGATGCTTGGACCACCCCAGTCGCGCTGGAAGATGCTTGGACTGGTTCAGTCACACCAGTGGATGCTCAGACCACCCCAGGGGGGCTGGAGGATGCTCGGATTGGCCCCTCCATCTGTGCACGCCTGCTGTAAGCTACCCCTGAGCTCTCAAACACAGACAGAACAGGAGTTTATACATCACTAACCTGAAAAGCCTCTTCTTCAGGATGCACATGAGCATAACAGCGTGGGACAACCCCATGGGGTGAGGGATTTTCCTTTCACAGGCTCACATAAGGGAATATCTTCCCTTATTCACACCCTCCTTCCCCCCTCACCCCACTGCTCCACAGAGCCATTTAAAACAAGGGATAAAGAGCAGTGAAATCACTGTCAGCATTGCACAGTTGCATTCAAATCCAGCTAACAATGATATGTCAGGATTAAACCAGCTGTCTGCAAGTATTTCACTTGTCCATGTTGAATGAGATAAATCCACACCCAGAGCCACCTGGGTCCTAGTTCCCACAGACACATATGACTGACTGTACATGCCAAGGTAAGCACATCTGCAAACAAATGCAGCACTGCACGAGCCTGCCCTGAGGCACAAACAAAACATCAAATCCAGCATTCCCACTAGGTCTTCCAGCTTAGAGATGTCACACCAACAATTAAGCCAGATATTACTGTATATATTGGAATTAATTGATTGTATTCAATGCACTCTTAGGACACGATGAAATGATAACCAGACCAGGAAGACCTGGCTTATTTAACAGCTGTTGATTAAAACCTTCTTGAAGGAAATCAGCTCCTTGCACCAAATACGTTTTTGATTCTTCATTTCCAATTATTCCCCCAGGAAACTAACCTTATTTTCCAGAATTAATGGGGTTTGCATCAGCTGAACCTGATGTTTTTTCCCTGTGACCTAAAGTCCAGACATACCAAACATGGAAGAGACTGAGCAGGAAGCAGCTGCAGGCAGTGCTCCTCCCTGCCAAAGTCAGCTGCCCTTCTCCACTCCTTCATGTACTCAGTGCCAAATAGCTCACCCAAAAGAAACAGTAAGGCAGACTGTCACATGGTCTGCAGGATGAGCAAAGCTTTTCCTCACATGATGCGTGAGCAAGAAGCCTGGCGAGCTCTTGGCTCAGCACTGAAAAGGGTAACACTACCACAGCACACGAGATGTTCTCATCCTTGCCTCTGGAGGTAAAGAGATTTCAGCAAAAACACACTGAGCATCTTCAGAAACTGGCCTAGCTCAGGGCACTCAGCTCCTTTGAGTACTAAGGCTCTGTAAAATGAAAAATTTTATGATGCTGACAAATTGACCCATTCAACTTGATTTCTGAACTGTGGAGTCTCCTCCTGCCATTCCCCAACATCCATGCATCAGAGGTCACTTAACCAGAACTGCCAAAACTGGGCTGTAAAGAGAGATCTGGGGAAAGAATAGGCTGGAGAAAACACACACGTGGATTATCACTGCATATAAACACGGGCATGCCCTGAAGGGGAAACACCTGGGTCAGCACACAGGCACTCCTGGCTTCCTGACAGCAATTTATTTTGGAGCTGCCAGGAGGGGTTGATGCTTTTCAGAATCTCCTTTTCTTAAACATATGAGCCCTGTGTACGTGTACATATATACATACATAGGTACGTAATGCCCTCAGTGTATCACCCCCCAGCAAAGCCTGCATGGTCAGTGTCCTTGCCTGGCACTAACACCCGAAAAAACAGGCACAAATCCCCATCCCAGCCCCCAAAGGACCACAGCCCAGCAGCTTTTCCACTCCTGAGGAGGGTTTCCTAAGGGAACACAAGGCAGGGAAGGCGCTGCTGCTGGTCTCCACCGTGGCAGGGGCAGATGTCCCTGTCACCTACCTGCCACACTGGAAGGACTTTCTCTATGTCGTTCAAGTTGATGCTGTCACCATCCTCGTATTTCCCCTTTCCAAGCCTGTGGCAAGAGGAAAACAAAACAAAAGCATGTGAAAACTCGCTGGAGACACAGTTAATTTTCTATTACGGCACAAGGGGAATATCAGTCCCTACAGCAAAGGCCTCACAAGGAAACAAATAGGGTCTCTCCGGAGCAAGTGTGCTGTGCCTCCAAAAGACTCCCATGCAGGCATAAAGCTGTTAATACAAAATTAAATGCTTTGCTCAGTCCTCTCCACCTGCACCATCTGCCACAGCCTGCAAACACTTTTGGTGGTAGCAGCAGTGAGAAAACCAAAGGCAGTCCTGAGCCCAGGGTGACTTGATTTCCAGACTGAGTAGAACTGAAAGCACAGCTCACCTGGACAGCAGAAATGAGAGCACAAAAAGAGTGATGAAAAACGTTTCCTTTGAAGCACTGCTCATTTGCTGGTCTCCGCAGGAGCTCCAGCTCCCCTGCTGAGAAAGGTGTTGAAAATCAGTGCAAACACACACCTCAGACAGGAAGCAGCAATCGATATAAATATAAACAGACAATTTGAAAGACAAAGAAATTGGGGTGAGAAGTCAAGCACTCACACACCACACACAGAACTGGCAGCTGAAGGACTTCCTTGGAACCAGGGAGGAAAAAACCAATCCAAAGATAATTACTAGCTGGATGCAGAGTTTGTGACGATACAGAAAAAGAAAAAATGGTCAATAAATATCATCCTTCTATGTTCAAAAACAACAGAGATGATCTTTTTTATTATGCAAGAATGACAAAGTATTTTTTTGTCAGTTAGAAGCAAGATATTGTTAAATAAGATACAGTAGAGACTTTGGTAGCAACAGACCCAGGTAACTAGTGCCTAGAAGTCAGAGAAAAACAGATCTTGGAATTAGAGAAAATGGGAGAAAAAAATCGAGGAAAATGGCATGTGCCGAAATACCAGGCTTAAAAACCACCAAGCTGAAGGGAAGCAATTTAATTAACCTTAATCAACTTGAGCACCCTGGTTTAGTAAAAGGTGTGTCTCCCCATGGTAGGGGGGATGGACTAGGTGATCTTGAAGGTCCCTTCCAACCCAAAATGCTCTGTAATTCTATATTTATAGGAAATCAGAGGTGTTCAACAACTGATTTTCCATCATAGATGAAATCCTGCCTTTGATTTACAAAGGTCAAAACATAGTGTGCGTACACATACAGAAATACACATATGAAAAAATATTGATACATATGTATTTATTTAGATGAGAAAAATCGTGTCACACATCTGGGGACAAATAATGCCAGCTGCAGGTGCAGAACACAAGTGTATTGTAGGAAAAGGTCATCTGAAAAGGGTGGGGACCATCCCAGGCTGAACTTCTGATGCTGAACTGTGGCAAAAAGGCAGGGGATGAAGAGGAGACAGGGATTAGGGGGATGAAGGCAGCTTTCCTCTAGAGACAGTGTGGCTGAGGCCCAGCTACAGGACCACAGGCAGACCTGCCAGTCATGTTTCAAAGAGGCAGTGGAGAAATTCCTTAGAGGACCTGAAAAACTCAAGTGACACATGTGCTTGGGAGATACCTGGAAGGAAGAGAAAATACCAGCTACAAAAGGTTGTTTGATCTGGAAGAGTAAAAGCAGAGCGAGAGCTAGCACTGGAAATTAAAGGCAGACGAATTTAGGTCAGAAACACGATACAGTTCCCTGGTTTTTCTTAACTGCTCCACTTTTGATTATTCAGCATGCCACCAAACAGCATCTTCCAATAAAAGCAGATGTCTTCCTGGAGGAGAACGCTTCACCCAAGCAAAAGTCACTTGAGGTCACACAACTGGATGCAACTACATAGCCAGCCTTGGGCAACTGATCAGACTAAGGAATAAAATGTTTCTTTTAGTGTTAAAAACACACACTGAACAGCATATTCCCGGGGTTTTTTACCCCTATTTTTTTTTCTCTGCACAGCTAGATTGTTAAAAAAAGCTTTCCATTCAAGCAAGAGGGAAAATGCCTAGGCTAGCAGGTGGAGATACATGGAGGCTCAGCAAACTGAATCTCGGCACAGATTCACCACGGAGAGCTGATGAATGCACAAGACAGTCAGCTTTAGAAGTTAAAAAATAAGAACAATTCTGTCTTCCTTTGTGCTTCCTCTGTTGTGGCCAGGTTGCTTACATGGCATGCATTTTGGGAGATGCTCTGTTTGTGCCAATAATATCTGCTTAAATTTTCTGCAGATACACTAATTCTTACTCCACTTTTACAGCTGTAATATTCAGGAGTGATTAAATATCTCGCCTCCATACTGCCTCCTCTACCTGTTTGCAATGTGGGCATTCACAACACAGCAGGAACCAGAGGAAAACCACAACACCAATCCTGCTGCATCCCCCCTGCATATGGCAGGCATCACTGACAGGATCACCTGGCAAGTGCCATCAACCATGAGCATATTATATCTTCTTTTATAGAGGAAGCACATTGTATCTTATTTTACAAAGGGCCCCTTCATCTCATTTTTCAAACCCATCTGAAAAAATGGGCGTAAACTTGACGAAGAGACTTAGTGACTTAGAAATTTAGTGCTACATTGTTCCAAATGTTCTGAAAATTGCTCTTTATAAACCTGCAGTATTGCCTTCCAGAGCCAGAAAAACAGGTTGTGTGACTGTTTCTGTCCTTGTATGGTACAGCAGCCTCCTGCAGATGCTGAGCCTGGGCTGGCATGGGATTGCTGGTCTGGCTGGATGTTTCTAATTGTTTCCAATCAACTATTCTAATAACAATTCTAATCTCGTCTTCTAAACAACATGTGCAGACCAGCCATATGGCACTGGCCATACTTTAGCACAACCAAGTTAGCAGAGAAGGATGTCTCCAAGAGAAGATTTCCATCCCTGCAAACAACATGGCAGTGATGGAACATCAGCTGCAATCTGCTCAACCCCATCTTTCAGACCTGTTCTGATTTTTTCCTTCCCCTATGCTCTGAGTGACAGGGTGAGGAAAACCTGATCTATAGAATCATGGAACTGTTATGGTTGGAAAAGACCTCTAAGATCACCAAGTCCAACCATTCCCCCAGCACGGCCAAAGCCAACCACTCACCCATGACCCCAAGTGCCACATCCACAGGGTTTTTAAATCCTTCCAGGGATGGGGACTCCACCCCTGCCCTGGGCAGCTGTGCCAGGGCTGGACAACCCTTTCTGTGAAGAAACTGTTGCTAGCATCAATCTAAACCTTCCCTGGCGCAACTTGAGGCTTTTACCTCTTATCCTGTCATTTGTTACATGGGAAAAGAGCCTGACCCCCAACTGGCTGCACCCTCCTGTCAAGAAGTGATTGTTTCTCCATCTGCAGAGAACCTGAAGAGAAATGGTGATATCCATCCAAGCAACACTGGTGAGCCACTTGCTGCCAGCACACATTTACCTGGTTTGACCAACCAACAACCAGTAAGGAATCCAGAAATACTAGGGAAGCCTGTGGAAGCTGTCAGCACCAAAAGGAGCTGTTGAATGTTTTCACAGTTTTATGAATCACATTGATGCTCTCTCCTCCCTTGAACTCTTGCTGGGAAGAACAGTGGAAGCCCTGTCACTCCCAGGAACTGTAACCAGGTCAGCACTAAGCCACGATCTTTCCTCCAGTATCCAGAGATGTTTAAATCTAGGACACCTGCATCTAGGAGACTTGGATCCGGAGTTACTCAAGGACTGAAATCTATCAAGCAATCCAAAAATACAGAGAACAACTCTGCTCCAGCCCAGAACTGGGTGACAGAGGAGCCAGACAGACTAATGGTGGCATCCTCAAACTCTGTAAATGGTCCAGTGCTTCTTCCCATGTCCTGCACGTGAGGTGTGCCACCACGCCAAAGTTCCTAGAGCAAGGGAGAAGTTAAGAGAACTTCCTGGAGAGCACAGTATTGCAGACACAGCACTCACCCTTCTCTGTCTATGTGAGGCAATGGGTGTTTGGAGGTGTTTCGCAGCTTTCTGTGAAACTGGGTGAAATCTAGTTTTTCAGGCTGCAAGTCCCACGTTGCACCACTAGGAGAGAAAAACAGGGAAAAACAGAGAAAGGAAGTCCACTACTAATTAAACACCACTGAGCTGAAGAGCAGAGGGCACATCAGAGCCTGCAGACAAGGAAAGTTGGCATTTCTGGGAGCACCACTGCCTGCTGCAGATCATGTGGATGTGAGCCTCCAACCTCTACACTGATGCATCTCTTTTCATTTTTCCTTGTTTTTTAGGTACACTGAGCTCTTGGGGCTTGATCTAAGCCTCTCATTTTGATACAGAACACACCCTGCAAGATACACTTGCTCTCTGTACCAAGAGGTATGGCAATAGCTACTGGTCTGTTCCATGCAATGATGTTCTGTCTGGTCCTGCACAACCTGCCTGCTCCAGTGACTCAACACCTGCAGACTGCATAAAACTGGACAGAAAGCGTATTTCACTGCTGTCTTGGGTTGCAATATGTAACCAAAAATGTGTAATTCTATTTTCATCTGTTGAAATCGGTTGAAAGATATTTTTATCTCTTGTAACTCCAGGGGAAAGAGGGCGGGTGCCTTCTGTTAATGGGTCACTCGTTAAAACCAGATGGGGCACTGCTTCCTTATCTCCTCCTCCACCCATCCTCCTCCAAGGGGATATCACCTGGGAATGAGCCATTTAAGGCTCCCCTTGTGACCGATAACATCACATCATCCCACTGGGAGATGCTCCACTCAGTGGGAGGAGCCAAAGCCTCTCTACCTGCATAAAACCTGCAACTCAGAACACCAGAGCAGCTGGTTTTATCCACTGGATTCCCCGAGGAAGACTGGACCCATCCTGTCACCACCGGACCCTTCTACAGGATCACCTCTGCTCCAACGGAGCCACAGCTGCCACTCCAGGAGGACTTATTTTGGACTGCTCCCCACACCCTGACCAACAGGGTGTCAGGTCGTATTCTGACTCTGTCAGAGTTCCTGGGATCATTTGTTTGTT
The DNA here is from genome assembly GCA_013389985.1 of Dryoscopus gambensis. NCBI lineage: Eukaryota > Metazoa > Chordata > Aves > Passeriformes > Malaconotidae > Dryoscopus > Dryoscopus gambensis. Next base: position 143,820 of record WEIT01011398.1, read on the forward strand.
GTTCTTTTCTTTCTCTGTACCACTACCTTTGTAGTTGTAATATTCTTAGTAAAGAACTGGTATTCCTATCCCCACATCTTTGCTTGAAGGCCCCATAATTTCAAAATAATAGCAATTCGGAGGTGGGGGGTTTACATTCTCTATTCCAAGGGAGGCTCTGGTTTCCCCTGACAGTCACCTGTCTTCTAAACCAAGACAACTGCTTTCCCCACACTGAGGCAGCAGCTGAAGAGTTCTTCCCAGCAGCGAAGAAGCCAACACATGATGGTATCTCCAGTTAATGGGAGAGTAAAATCCCAGAGCAGCAGCTCAGAGCTGGCTTGAGTCTTGCCTGTGCAGCTCGGGGTGACTACAAATAATTTTACTGGTACCAGTTTCAGGTGCTTGGTCTGCAAACCCATACAGTGGCCTCTCCAAAGCACACAGGATGCTTTCAATAGATTGTGCTTGGTGCCACAGGCTAAACGGGGATGAGGAAGAGGAGCAGTGATGTCAGTACTACCAGGGTACTCTTTGGGGCCTGGGTACCAGCAGGATGGACACACTGACCAAGGTTAAGAGAAGGCACAGTCCATCTTAAGAGACCATCTTTTTCTAAAAGCATTTTAAAATCAGCTTACCTGAAGGAGTCAAAGGTATTGGCAGCCCAGATGTCTGTGCCCAGCATGTCAAGGTTGGTCTCTTTGTTGCCATTCTAGGAGAGAAGGAAAGGTGGTTACTTGCCAGGAGGCGCATGGGGCTATCCAGATCACGGCACAGACTCTCCCAGCACCAGCCACGGAGGTGTCTCAGCTCTCCACAAGGGATCCTGTGCTCCTGTGTGAATCCATGCTCACTGCAATGCAGAGACCCCTCACCTGCTGCAAAAGTGCACCGTGAAGGCCAGGAGTGAGTTTCAGCCTTGGGGACACAGAGCTGTGCACAACACGGAGCAGACCATGCACAAGTTCGGCTCTGACTCTGGCCATGTCGTCCTGCCCCATGTCCACAACCACGATCCATTAAGGTCCAGGGGGCAGGCTGAGATTCACAAAATCACAGAATCATTTAGGTTGGAAAAGACCTACAAGACCATCAAGTCCAACCTGTGCCCGATGCCCACCTTGTCACCCAGCCCAGAGCACTGAGTGCCAAGTCCAGGCATCCCCTGGATACCTTCAGGGATGGGGACTCCAACACCTCCCTGGACAGCCTGAAGCAATGCTTAACAACTCTTTCCATGAAGAAATTCCTGCTGATGTCCAACCTGAACCTCCCCTGGTACAACCTGAGGCCGTTCCCTCTCCTCCTGTCCCTGTTCCCTGGGAGCAGAGCCCGACTCCCCCGGCTGCCCCCTCCTGTCAGGGAGCTGTGCAGAGCCACAAGGGCCCCCCTGAGCCTCCTTTTCTCCAGCCTGAGCCCCTTTCCCAGCTCCCTCAGCTGCTCCTGGGGCTCCAGCCCCTTCCCCAGCTCCGTTCCCTTCCCTGGACACGCTCCAGCCCCTCAGTGTCTCTCTTGTCCTGAGGGCCCAGAGCTGTCCCCAGCACTGGAGGTGCCATGGGTGGGACAGCCCACCTGGGCACCCCTGGGCTCATGTCCAGCCGCTGGCACAGCACCCCAGGGCCTTTCCCCATGGGCATTATAAGAAACCTCCAGCCATCAGCAAAACACCTTGAATTTTCCTGTACAGCTGCTTATGCCAAAATGGACAACCCAAAGCACAGGCATCTACAGCAAAGACCTCACATATGTTATTCAAAGCCCCTTCACAGTCATCAGGCCTCACATGTCCTCTCTGCACAAAGAGGGATGCCCTCTCCACCCTTTGCAGGTGAAGTAAATCAGGTTGGATTTTGCCATTCAAGACCATTCAATAAATCAGACTTGATTCAGCCTGGATGGATTGAATGCATTGCAAATAGGGAATCCCACATTAACCGATCTTCCCCTCAACATTTCTTATTCAGATTACTCATAATCTTGCACATATTCAGATTATTTAAGCATTTCAGTCCAAATAGTTCCACTCCAGAAAAACACATGCCAGAGAAGGTGGATTCCATCTACTCCCCGTCATATAACTTCTGTCATTTTCAAGTATTACTAATATTAACCAAGACTCTAGAAACTCATTAAAAATGTGACCATTTCTTAATGAAGTCCCAGAGCTCAGTCTGCTGACAAAGTGAGCAACACTTCCCCAGCCAGTGTCAGGACACACTTCTTCAGTGAACAGATGGTTACACTTTGCAGTCATTTCCAGCACAACAACCAATTTAGACACCAGAAACTCCAGAGACATGTTGCTCCCTTTTTAGCCTCCTCCAAGGGGTTTATGGATTATGATTTTAACCCCTGGGGATCTGCAAGTTGACATGTCTCTGCTCAGAAACAAACTACCAGAAATACATCATAACTTCCGTGATCAGTTACAGAAGCTGAGCTTTTTATTTCAGGCAAATGTAAGCACGATTTTCTCCTGCCGAGCAGAGGAATCAGTTCTTTAAATCCTTAAAAGCATCCAAATGCAGTATAATGGAAGTACACACGTGCAGGTTATCACAGCTGTCACACAAAGAAGAGAAACCTCTTCTTGCAGACCAATCCATTTCAGGTGGTGAGGAGGTCAGGCAGGTCCAAGGCAGCAGCTGGACGCTCTTACCCAAACCTGGTTCTCCTAGAGGATGTCCCCATAACCACTTGGAGAGATTCCAAGCATCAGCCAGACTCCACAAAGACGGCGCCAGGCCCCAGCAATAACACACCTTGTCTTTAAGTCGTGAGTCACCATGGCCATTTCAAGACACCCTTTTGGTCTTACAGGACCTGCCTTTAGAACCAGTTTCTGTCTCAGCTCACAGGACAGGGAGCAACCTCGCAGCCCTGCGCTGCAGGGAGCTTACTAAAATGCTCACAGTACAACGCCAAGACTTAATAATAAGACTTCAAAAAGCCAATTCTCAAATCCAGGTACAAAAAAGATTAAAAATTGCATGTATTTAAAAGAAGCAGTGACTTGCTGTCAGTCCCCCCCGGACTGCAATTATAACCATCAGCAATTTTAACATGAAGCTCCCAGTGACCCAACCCTCAGCTTTAGATAATCTTTTTCACTGAGAAGGAGTTAGTACTACTGAAAATTAATTAATCCACTAGGAATGATGACGGAGAGACGCTTTCAAGAGTAACACCAGTACTCTGAGACAAGACACACAGTAAAGCAGATCCTACACACAGTGTGGTTGAAATGCCACGTCCACAACCTCTGTCCTCCAGCCCCCATGAGCACAAATGACCTCCATCCCCTGCTGCCCAGCCCCTGTAGCTGCCCACACAAACAGGGACGGGCCCACGTGGACTCTGGCTGTTTACCATGCATGCAACTTCAGCAAATTCCCCACAGAGTCAGCATTTGCATGCACGCAGCAGCTTTCCAAAGCCCAGCTCAGCGTCCCACCTCTCGCTGCTCCTCATTACCATCCTCCAGAAAACAAACACAAAATCATGCCCTTCGCTGCACAACTGCAATCCTGTTAAATCATCACTGCACGCAGAACAACACCAAGCGGCCACCTGGGTCCCTGCTATAAATTCAGGGATTATCCTGTGCCATGTTACTTAAGCATTTTTCAGTTCTGAGCTTGAGGAGCTTCCCCCACGTTTCCTCCTTCTCAGCTGCCTACAACCCTTGGCTGCACTTTGGTAGAAATTAAAAAAAGATGAGATAGATACTGAACTGTCTGAAAAGGCTCCAATTAAGGGTTTCCTGAATTGCAGTTGAAAACTGCAAGTTTTCATACGAAAAATACAGATAAAAAATACAGAATTTTTGAGGAAGACAGCACTACCCCTACTCAAAGAGAAAAGGCTATGTTGAGTCTCATTCCCACCAGAAAGGACCATCACTTTCTAGGTACTGCCTGGTTCTCTGGGTCCTCTCCCAGTACAGCACGGCTCAGGAGGAAAAGCTGTTTCCTCAGCCTCTTCAGGAGGATGAAATGGATGAATGGACCAGGACTTTGGGCACCGGTTCCAGACCTCAGAGTCTGCCCTACAGTTCTGGCACAACTGGTGCTCACATGTGCACAGAGGAGAGCGACTCCAAGGGAAGACAGGAGGACAGAGGCTGACTGAAACGAACAAGAATGGTCCCTAGTCTGAGTTCAAGGATGGACCTAAAACCATATAAAAAGTGAATTCTTACAGTCTTTTGCAGGGTAGGAAGGTAAGTCCCCATCTAGCCCTGCAGACAGCTCACATGGAGAGCAGCTGGACTCAAGATCACCATTTAACACCATCTATGTGCTGTCCACTCATCTTTCAACTCCTAATGAAGACCTGCCAGCAAATAGTTACAGACATCTCTTAATTTCCCAAAATTGAAATACTCCAAGACTTCAAATACAGAAAAAACCCCTGATTTCCTTTGGACTTAACCAGCTGACTAGAGACTTCTTTCCCAGTATTACGGTACTCGGCACACTGTCACATATCATGAGTGAGTTAAATAGGTCTTTGAAGTGTCCTTCACAGGTGACATGCACCCACACCTACGAGTGACACACACCACAAACATGTCGTGAGGGGGATGCCTCCAGTAAGCAGCAAGCACAGGACACAGCTTCAGCACGTCACTACCGGGTATACCTTGGTCGATTGCCTGAACTGGCTGCTTCTCCTGTGGTTGCCAGACCTGGATCCAGAGCCCTGCCTGGAGCCCGACCCCGGCCGGGATCCTGTGCTCCCACTGCTGCTGTGATCCCACTCTTCCTGAAAACAACAAACAGGTCGCTTTAGTCAAAGGCAGCTCCGTTCCATACACTCCAAAACCACTGACCTGGCGGGACAGGAGAGCTCCACCTCCCTGGCCACTCATGCCAACACCTACAAAACCACACCCAGGACCAGCATCCTGATTCTGGGGCTTTCTCTCAGTCCTTTAACATGTTCAATTTACACATTGCAAAGGGATGACACAGTGGGAGGCTCTGATGAAGATAAGATTTGGCCCTAGTGCTCTAGTGTATGCATGGGGAAAAATAATACTTACCTTCTCTATCTTCATGAGGATTGATTATGCGTATTGATCAACCCCACATCCTCTAAAGCTGCTTAAGGGTATTTGGATGATGTCCCTAATAACACACTTTAACTTTTGGTCAGCCCTGAAGCGAGCAGGCAGTTGGAGTGGATGATTGTTGTAGGTACCTTCCAATTGAAATATTCCATTCCATTCCATTCCATTCCATTCCATTCCATTCCATTCCATTCCATTCCATTCCATTCCATTTCCTTAATTCCCCTCCCAGGCCCAAATCAGCTTCTCTGTCAGTTTTCCCACTGCTCAGCCCAGTGTTGGAGTCCAGTTACTCACATGGCTGAGAACTCTTGTAGTTCACCAGGAGACACATTACACAAATAACTATTTTTGTCTCTTTAGGAGCTGTGCCTGATGTTCTCCTTTATTCTCTCACTTGTTGTGCTGTCAAGTAAGCTGCAGGTTTCTTGTTCAGCCCTCGGGGCACAATGACTCATTTGAAAACCAGAATAACTCACCTGACCAGCTCTATCCAAACACCCCACAAGGTGCTTGGGGGAAAAGGTGGATATTGTCAAGGTAATTGCTCCAAAGGCTTGGGAAAGGCTTTTGAAGTGACCTAAAATGATTAAAACCCCGTGATATCACAACGTGCAGAATATTCAACTCTTCCAAGTACTCCTGAAATCTGGGAAATACAAAGGGAAGCCTATGTTTTAGGACTGGTGTGAGAGCTGACACTTCAGGAGCGTTTCTCATGTCTCAGACATCCTCATGGGGCTACATGAGGTCCTGCAGACACTGCCATGGGCTAAGGCAAGGGCAGGGCCACCTCAGCCTTCAAAACCAAAAGGATTCACCACTCAAACTGCTTTTGAACACAACAGCCAAGTCAAAGCCACTAATTTGAGAGCACAGACCAAGTCCCATCTCCACCACTGCCATGTGGCCTGGACGAGGCAGGAAGACAACTGCACAGCAGAACCTAAAGTACCTCAGGTGATGCTACCCAGTGGTCCAGCAGGGACCTTGATGCATGTGAAACATGGAAGTATTCATCCAACACACGGAATTGGAAGCAGAACAGTCCAGTGCTGGTTTCTTCATTGCTCCAGTTGGACATTCCCCACCCTACAACCTAGTAGGTTTCAAGCATGCTCAAATACACTGCAGAATTGACTTCCAAAGAGGAGATTATCTGGTTTTCAAGTTGTATAGAAATGAAATCTGAAAGGTTGTGATTATACCAACTGACAGTTAAAGCACCTTCTTCCCTTCTCATCACACCCTGACCCGCATCTCCCAATGGCTGAGAAATACCAAATGGCACAAAGGGAGTTGTTCAGTTGACACAGAGGGAAAAAAAAAAACTTGGTGGATGTCAGGCAGGCCACTTTAGGAAGACTTGGGAAAAGAGCCAACCTTGCAGGCATCCTGAGAAGTGAGAAATACCTCCTTTGACATAGGAAAGATGTGCAGCTGAAAAGGTGGTTGGGAGAAATGCACCTTCACTGCTCAATGTTTGAAGGATTAATTGTATCCCATTCACTGAACATCTTGTTCACCCACACGTACAAAATTTCTGTGCCAAATGCTGTGGTGGCACCAGGTCAGCACACCTACCCTTTGCTTTGAAAGGCACACTGAAAATAAAAACTATTTATTTATATTCAGTTGACCCAACTTTTAGATGTGCTTTTCTGAAGACAATCCAAGGTGTTGCAAATTCCAGAAATGCAGCTGGCCACAATAAAATCCTTGTGAGAAATGAGGATATTGGTACCACCATGCATCAATGTCCACCAAGAAAAGCCACAGGATACAGGACGAACCAGTTAGATCACAATCACAGGTGATTTTACTAAATCAGCTTGTCTCCTGGCTCTAACTCATGGCCTGGGGCTTCTGGCCTGTTTACCCTCCTCACCTTTCTCAAGCACTGATACTACTATTGAAAACAAAATCGTTTTAAAAATAAAACTGCTACACTAGAAACTGTTGAAGCGTCTCCTGAAGATGAAAAACAGTCCAAACTGAGTATGGCCCTCACGTTCAAACTCACCAGCACAGCCAAGCGCAGTATTTCCCTCAAATTTCTGACTAATTGCCATAGATGAACAACTTTTTACTAGTACCTTACTGACGGGGATTCAAATCTCCAGAATGAAAATACAACCCCCAGAAACAATGCCAGACATTTCTGGTGGCTTTGTGTCCTGTAATAAAGCTTTTTTACGATAAAAGGGAGCCTCTCTGCCGACCTTATGTGGGAGCAGGGCTGCTCACACCAAACTCATGGGTGATGCTCAAGGAGTGGGTGAGAGCACGCAGGTAATGATTGTTCCTTAAAAAACCAACCAAGCAACAAAACCCCTTCACCAGCATCATTGCAAAGCCCATAAAAACCCATTCCCAAGCCCAGAGAGGCAGCTGGAGTCCAGCAGAAAGCCATGGCTTGGCACTGGTGAGATGTGGCACTGCTCTTCCTCCATCCTGCACCACCACCTGCGTGTGTTCCACACAGGGCTCCTGCTAAACAAACCCAGCATGCTGCAGGAACAGAATTATCTGCCAAAGCTGACAAACACTGCTGTACTGGCGCAAAGCCCTCCACCCCTTGCCTCCTTCTGACCCAACCCCCTATCACCTGGCCCCATTACTCTGCCATGCCCTCAGAAAACCACGGCTCTCCCAAACTCTCCCCAAATAGACCTTGAATTTTTGTTCCTATTCGGGCTCTCATTTGGGCTTCTTCACCTACCATTCGTGGTCTACACTCACCAGCAGGTGATGGGACTTCTGAGCCACAGTCTGGGACTGGAAGGAAAAACACCATCCCTCCAGAGACTGATTCCCAGAAGCTGCTCAAACCCATGCCAATCGTTCTGGCCAGGCTCT
>WEIT01011398.1:151786-190303 GCA_013389985.1 Dryoscopus gambensis
TCAAACCCATGCCAATCCTTCTGGCCAGGCTCTGCACCTTCTCAGGAACAGCCAGGTTCACGCACGTTACCACTACCAGCAGCCCTCCTTTGGAAACTAGCTGTCAAATCTAACATTTGCATTTTAATTAGCAATAATCATATGTTTCACTTACACTGCAATTTTCACCTTTGCAGCAAGCTCTTTGAGGCATGAACTAATTAATCCTGCTGCCTTTGCCAGCTCAAGAGTTAATACTTCCTGCTGCTTCAGTGCAAGTTTGAAAATCCTATTTGCAGAAAAAGGAGATAAGTTTCCCCAGTGCAGAAGCCATAAATGGAAACACAGTGATCACCTACGTGGTTGCTCTCAGTGATGATAAGTATGGGTGAAGTGGGCTGTGCTGTAGAGATGTAGATCAACCCTGGCAGCAGCACAAGTTTTAAGTGTCCTGAAGATAACAGTGGATTCTGTATGGGATGCATGTTCAATCATATGTAAAAAATTCAATATTCAATGGACAGTATTCATAGGTGGGCCAGAGGAAAAACAACAGGAAGCTGGAGGAGTTCTCAAGCCCCAAAAACCTCTGAAATATTCCCCAGCATAACAAGGGTCACATCTGCACCTAGGAAATCCCTAGATCAAGTTGTGGGGTGTCCTTCAAATGACTCCTCAGCTTTGATTTTAATCCTGGTCAGAACAGAAAACAGCTATCGTGTGAAAGGCCCTTTTTGAGGTTTTTCTACAGTAGAGGTTTTCATGCACCCAATTTGTGCTGCTGCCAAATCTTCCCGTTACGCAGAATTTTTGCACTGCCCTCCAAGCATCTCCCTAGACCTATTCCAGAACAACCACTCCAATTTTTCTAAGGAAAAACAAGGCTTAATTATTTTAATAATTCAAAATACACCTTTAAAAAAACCCAACAACAAACCAACCACAAGATTACTCTAAATATCTTAATAGGGTGAACTTTCTAGCTTCTTTCTTCTCAAAGTATTACATAATGTTGTAAGAACATCAGAAACTGTTATAAAAATGTCATCCAGAAACCCCAAACCCTTTGGCTCTGCTCCTTCCCTCCTCAGGTCTATGTCCACCTTCTCCAGCACTCCCCAGTCTGCAGAAGGGACATCGAACATCACTTTGAGCTCTTCTTCCTCCAGGGAAAGTAAGGTTTTATCTACATCTGTGTCTCAATACAGGACCAAAGGACCTGATGGACTTGGAACTAAGAGGTTAAGCTTACAAGATCTTTCTGGACTACCTGGGAGAGGACCAAGCCTGTGTGGCTGTATTTTTTGGACAACACTGGAAGAGCCACGCCAGTCAAGGATGTGCTAGATAGCTCGTTTACATGCAAGGATGAAGAGGAGGAACACTGAAGGCTCTCAGAATGGCACTGGGAACTCCAGATGTGCTATGGAAATCCATCATCAAGGCCCTATCGCAGCCTCAGAGGAAATGGCTCCTGTCATCCCTTCCCTGCCTAGAGCTTCAGCACTGACCGACCTATTCATCCAAACCTGGGAGGATGGAGACCTCAAAGGTAAATCAAGTCTCACAAAAATAAGAGTGTGGGAAGCTCTACAATGGGCAGACATTCATCACCTGGTCTTCTCTACCCAAATGGAAACTGATGGTGACAAGATGTCCTCTCGTGTGAGTCGCTGGTGATACCAGGCCCCGAAGACACCTCCCTCCATCCTCAGTTAGCAGCAACAGTTCTCTAAAGCTGGCAGCAAAGCAGTGAAGCATCTCCCTCCCAGACCTCCTGACATGTCCGGATCTCACCAAGCAGATCTCTGCTTCACAAGAGGCACTGCTGCTTCATGAGGCCAATCCCAAACAGAAGTCCCAGAGAAAGTTACACCCATACAGTAGCTATAGGACCTGATTTCTTTCTCAGCAGTCCTGTCCAACCATAACTGAGCAGGGCTGCAAATGAGGAAGCGTCACCCAGCAATTACAGGTAGAAAAGTGACTGCTCTTCTCAAAGCTGCTCTTTGATCATGGGCAGGTCACCCCACCTAAAAGTTCTACTTTCTTCCTCCATCAGGCAGGGATACACCAATGTGTGCTCACTGGCAAAACCAGCGTCTGTCTTTCGGTTTCTCTTTGTCTTTTGGAAACATGAAAACAGTGTCTACAGCATCAGCCAGAACCCACCTGTCCCAACAGATCCTCAGCATGGTGGCCAACCTCAGCCAAATTCAGTGTACAAACTGGCCCTGGGCTATGAAATGAGCAGGTCAATGACATGGAGAACCCCAAACATGTTCCTCAAACATGGAACTGTTGGAGCAAGTCCAGAGGAGGCCATGAGGTTGATAAGAGGACTGGAGCACCTCACCTGTGAAGACAGCACAGCCTGAGAAAGTTGGGGCTGTTCAGCCTGGAGAACAGAAGGTTGTGCGGAGACCTCACAGCACCTTCCAGTGTCTGAAGGGGCTACAGGGAAGCTGGAGAGGGACTCTGCATCACGAACTATAGCGACAGGCCAGTGAGTAATGGGTACAAATTGAAAGAGGGGAGATTTAGACTGGATATTAGGAAGAATTTTTTTCCTGTGAGGGTGGTGAGACACTGGCCCAGGTTGCCCAGGGAGGTTGTGGATGCCCCAACCTTGGCAGTGCTCAAAGCCAGGTCAGTTAAGGCACTGAGCAACCTCTTGTAGTGGGAGGTGTCCCAGCCCATGGCAGGGATTTTTAAGGTCCATTCCAACCCCTTAATGTTCTCTAATTTCTAAAAGTCCTTCCAGAGTCATCCCTCTTGTTTTGTTTCAGATCTGGATCCAAGGATGGGCAACTCAAGTGAGACACAGGCTGTCGACCAGCACAGGGAAATTGAATTACAAATTTAGTCAAGAGATCCTGCCAATCCACTGTCTGTCCAGCCCTATCTGGTTAGCCAAGAATTTGGGGCATTACATGCTGCCTGCTGATGTCACTGGACTTCAGCCAGCAAGAAAATTTCACTGCTAACTTCAGTTATCTGGACCTAGTGACATGGCCCTGGTCCAAGACCATGATCCCTTCCCACCCGCCTCTGCAGCATCCACCGGGGTGGACATCCTGTTGGTTGATCCCAGGAAGTCAAACAGCTCTGATGCCTGCAAAAAACCAAAAATTCTCTGGAACTGCAAAAGAAATCTGCACAGATAATTGGATTTTTCCACTCTCCATTAAAACTGAGTTCTACCGTGCAGTGAAATCTGCTGTTTCCCAAGAGACAGCCCCGCACCTCCTACTGCCTTTGCTTTGGCAACATGGCAGCTTTTCCAGCCATGACTAGAAGCCATGGACATGGAATGACAGGACTGTAAACCTCATCTCATTCCACCCCATGCCATGGGCAGGGACACCTTCCACTATCCCAGGTGCTCCAAGCCCTGTCCAACCTGGCCTGGAACACTTCCAGGGCTCTGGGCAACCTATGCCAGGGCCTCATCACCCTCACAGGGAAGAATCCCTTCCCAATATCCCCTTGTTCTGACCCTCCAGGCCCTTGTCAGAACTCTTAAATGTTAGCACAGTTTGGGATGCTCTTTACTCCAGGCGGTATCATTTCCAGCCAAGACCCAAGAGTGCAAACCCACCACCCCACCTTGCCACCACATGCTGCTGTTTCTGCTGGTTTAGCAGCAGGGCAAACCAAGGACTGGAGCACCTGACCTGTGAAGACAAGCTGAGATGTGCGTCTATCCCAAGAAGTTCCAGCACGGCTACATGTGGGAGGAGGCTGTGCCCAAAATGAGAGCTGCAACACGCCCTGCTCAGAATGGCCACCAGCTCCTCAGGGAGGACAGGACAAGGGTGCTACAAGCAAGGTGTAGAATGATCCAGGTGTGATCCACACACCCTTCCTGTTCCTTCACTGCTCAGTAGATCAGCAACATGACCATCAAATGGAGAAGCTGCTGAGGGCCCGAACCCTGCGCCAAGTTCCTGTGGCACCTGGTGGGACATGGACACAAGCAGCAGAATGAAAGCAAGTCCTGTGCCAACAACATAGGTCTTTGCTTGCTGATGGTGGGGGACAGCCAGCCACCACGGGGGAAGGGAAGGACTTGGCCAGGAAGGAGGATTTTCAGCTTTCCCTCTCCCACTGCCTAAAGAAATGGCACAAACCTGCAGAGTTGCTCTGTTTTGTGTTAATGCCCTTTACATAAGGGGAGCCTGGGATGAGTTCCTGCCAGGCCTTTCATGTACCAAGAGCTCTGCTGGCTCCCTAAATATGCACCATACCAGAAGTCTTTTACTTAATGAATTGCTCTCAGAAATATATCAAAGAGCTTCCTACTTGCCACAGCCTCACAAGGGGAATGCAAATAAAGTATTATATAAAAACTTCCCACCGGCTCTTTTTGGGGAAGAAAAAAAAAAATTCCAAACATAAAAGGGTTTAAAATTATTCCATTATCTAAACCTTCCTCATTTATAGAGGCAGTGAGATGCTCAAATAATATTTTGAGTACCTGATCTTCGCATACGGGGTGAGACCTAGGAAACCTTCTGGGGGTTTAGTAGAGCATGGCCATGCCATGCAGCAAACAGAGAGATCCCACTAGGAAACCAGAATTACAGATGAGCTGAATGCAATTGTGAGACCGGGATTTTCTCAGCACAGGAGTTCACAAAATTTATCTCAGGAGATTCCCCCGTGAGCAGACCATTTTCTCACAGCCATCTGTCCACAGAACTGGAAAGACCAGGAGGTTTCAGCGGGAATTTTCTCTGTTTTTAAGCCTCTGCTTTGTATGGGATGCCTCTCTGCCAGCCTACAGGAACTGACACCCATCAAGTCTCACACAGCTGCTAATACATGTCTCACCAAGTAGTGCAAGAGCAGGACAAGTCTGGGGTGCTCTTTTCCAGAGATATCCAACATCATCAGAAACCAGGAATTTTGGAGTATCCTGGACTGCAGGTTGCATCAAGACACCTCACTTTTACCCTTACAAATTGTATTTTATTCAGGAATTGCTCTCAGTCTTGTACAACAACCAGTAGATGCTTATACACACACATACTATATATAAATGCATAAGACACACACACACCAAAAAAACATTTCTTTTGTTTTGCTTAACCTTGCTGGATCATACAGCCCAGAATTTCAAAGGCATCAGGTACTCAGGAATGCACAAGGGGATTATGAGGCATGGGAAAGTGAGCTTCTCCCTAGGCTTCCCTGTAACCTTTAGGAAGCCAATTACTTCTGAAAATGCAAGCCTCGACTACTCTATCTTCACAGAAAATGAACCACATTCTGAATATATTTCCAGGGCTAACCTAGATTTCCATATAAATACCCTTTCTGACGGCCAGGTTAGAACCACGTGAGGCATGCCATGGTCACTGATACATAGCCCACATTTTCACAGCAGCTGAAGCCAGCAGAAATCTCACATCCAAGTATTTTTCAGCTATGACTGGCAATGCTGAGATCTCAGCTGGAAACACAGCAGGAAAACTAGGAATTCCATTTCCTGCCCAAACCCCTCAAATACATAAAAAAATGCAACAAAAAACCGCCACCAAAACCAAACCAAACCAAACTAAAAACCGAAACCAAACCAAACCAAACCAAAGCCAATCCCATTCTCCACTGGGAAATAATTAGCTGGCTTCTTCCTCAGCAGGTTTGAAAAGTGATTGATAAATTTTAATTCAAGACAAACATCTTATTAATGATTTTTCTTTCAAATATTGAAAGATCCTAGTGAACCTTAACAGCCAGAAATGGTAATAAACTGCACCTGGTCCTCACCAGCGCATTTCACTCATATATCAGTGACAGTGAAAGAAAGGCTTGCCTGGACTGAGGAACAATAGCTTACAGCTCCTCTTTGGTGCCAAGGAAAATTTGTTACTCACAGTTAATGAAAGCCAAACATGGAGAGAGATAATTATTAGCTCTGCTGCAGGCTGGGAGAGAGCCCAAACACAGGGTAAGCAGCTTGGGCATCAGCGAATGGTGTTTCTATGTAGGAAAGGAGCTCCCTGTAGGAGGAGATCAAATACGTCTAATTCCCAGGGGAAAAAAAACAGCAAGGAAACAAAAAAACCCGCATGTAAGCCGAAACAAAAGAGTGCATGGCACCAGGCAGATAGAGGATGTCAGGAAAGTTAACATCCATGCACGACTCCTGCATCCTCCTGTAGTCCCCACCAGCCACTGGCATGTCAGCAGAGCCCTTGGGTGAAGAGCCAGGGACCTTCTTCCCCAGGGAAAGCCCCTGATCCACCCAAGGAAGCTCGATGGAAACGGCCAGCCTCCCAGCTGAACATCCAGCAGCTGCCTGCAGTGCTGGGAGGGAGCCTGGATGACGTTTGGCTGACGAGTATTTCGAAGCAGATCAAAGCTGTAATAAATCAAATCCACAATTCCGTCTGGCACCTTCAGGAGCTCATCCGAAGCAGGGCCTCTGTTCAGCACACACCCTCCTACACTGCAACACCCTGCCTTTGCTGGGTGCAGGTGTTGGTAGGGGTGCTCCCAGCATCCCTGCATCTGGGGCCATGGCAGGGAGGGGGTGCCTGAGCCCCCTTCCCTCAGCCAGGAAGTTCCAGCATGGGTCCATGTGGGAGGAAGCTGTGCCCAAAATGTGAGCTGCAACACACCCTGCTCAGACTGGCACAGCCTCTTGTGTGCTCTGCAAGGGGCTCCCAGGTTCTGCCTCATGGACCCCACACATGGGACTGAATCTGGAGGACATGAAGCAGGGCAAGAGCATGAAAGCCACCAGCTTGAAGCCAGTTCTCTGGGTGGGACATCCATCAGCCACAACAACTGGAAATGCTGTTTTCCCTTCCCTCAGATGCCTCAGTCTCACATCTCCTCGGGCAAGTGCTGCTCTTGCAGAGCTGATGGTCTCATGGTGACACAGCAGCTCCTCAACCAGGTGACAGTGGTCAAACACAAGTCCCCACCCTACCCAACCCTCTTCCATGGGGGTGCTCACATGAGGAGAGGTAGCCACCTCCAGCAGTGCTTGGTAAACACTCCTCACTCGTGTTCACACCACGTCCAAGCACCAAACCTGGCTCACACCTGTGAGCTTCTGTCACTGCACAACCAGCACAAACTCTCAGCATGTGCAACTTTGCTGCTTCTGCCAGCTCACCCTCTCAGCTGTTTAATGCTCTTTTCTGTAACACCATCCTTGCGCTGCAGCACATAACAGAGAAGCCCAGCTACACAAAGATCCCTCATTCCAGCTACATCTCATGCTTCCAAGTCAGCTCTGACGCTCCAAACAGCTTCCTTCCACATGTGGCAATAAGAAAGTCTTCAGGAATAAATGTGATGCTCCGTATTTTTTCCCCTTTAAGCCCCTGGTGAAAGCAGCCAACCACACATCAGGATGTTGCCCACCTCCTGTGGTCTGGGCAGGAATGAGCTTTTGGATGCCAAGCAGAGGGACACATCTCCCCTTCCGCAGGAGAGGGAAAGCTGGGAGCACCTCCCAGGCGAGGCAATGCAAGAAACAAAGGCAAAAGTCTGGGGAGGAGGAACTAAACACAAGCCGTACCTGGTTATGTTCGTGAGATGACGAGCCCTTCCCTCGGGATGGGGAACAGCTGCCATCAAGCTGCTCGCTGCAATCCGCTGTCCACTGCAAAAGGGATAAAAAATGGGATTGTGTAAAATAATAGCTGGGCTGGGCAAAACTGCTGTGTCAGTCCACAGCGCACAGAAAACACCGTCCAGCCGCAGGCATCGCTGCACACGTGTGGCACCCCCTCCTTTTTGAGGATGATCCCAAAGGCTTTGGTTTGGAAATGCTCCACCCACTGACAGCGGGTAGAGGGAAGATGCAGGAACAACTGTGGGAAAGCACTTGATATGGTGCTTTGCAATAAAATCCAGCCCTGATCCCTCCTTGCTGACTCTGACAGTGTTTGGAATCTCAGGTGTGTGATATACACCAGGGTGGCTTGACTTTATCACTCTTTTCCATGGAATTCTTCCGTGGAAAGCTGGCAAATTTCTGCTTTTCCCAAGCCTGTGTTCTTCAGGGACAGATATACGTCCTGAGCTGCCAACACCCTGTGTTTTCATTTTAAACAAAACAGAAAATGAGGACGGAACTGTAGGTTTGGCCATTGCCATACGTGACCATAGGGGATCAGCAGATGCTTAGGTCAGCTTGCCCCAAGGTTTGGCAGCAAGGTGCCTTCACCAAAATAACTGAATTGGGTGTTACTTGTTGCTTTCTTTTTTTTTCACCTAAAGAAATGAAGGGCTGCATCATACTGGTAGGAAAAAAAAACAATTTTCACTAGACAAACATGACAGATGCTGCTTAATCCTAAAGTCATTTTGTCACTCCTTCAACAACGTGAGGACTGACCAGTCCCTCTTCCGAGGTCTTTCATTCATGCTGGAAGCACTTGGCTGCTCCAGAGACACTCAATGCTTGGTACCATCACCAAGGATGATGTGCCAAGAAAATGAAAAGTAATTTTCATTATTCGTCAAACAACCAACCACCTGAGAGCTCCCTGACAGGTATGAATGAGGACACAAAATAAGAGTCATCACTACTACTGCCCATGATCCCTGCTCTCATCAGAGAGCCCATTCTAGCTCACGGATGTGGCGATCTCAGTCTCCCCTCATTAAAGAGCTGCCCTCATTAAAGATAGTGATGACTCTCTCCTGCACCTTCTGCTGATCCACCTGGACAGGCTCATGGTGCCATTACTCTTGAGAGCCGTTTACCAGACCTATCCCTATCTCCTTTAACAATTTTGAGTGCAACCACATGCCTGGAAAGGTCTCTCAAGGTACAAGCCCACTCATTATTAGGTTCATAGCAAAATAAAATTGCATTTTTTCCTCTGACTTTCCTCTTTCTTCCTGGTGGGAGCAAGGTTGAGGACATCCCCATCACAGGAAGATCCACATTTTGGGATTCTCTGAAGTGCTGACGGATTCAGCTCCCCTGAGAGCAGCATCGAGGATGTGCCTTTCCTTCCTTCCCCCAGCAAGGAGAGCAGTTGTCCAGGAACGTGGTACCATCCAAGCAACTCACACACGCATGGGTGAATGGATTTATCCACTCTCAGGTGGGGAAAACATTATCACAGCCGTAAGGAAACAAACTGCAGGGAGATTAAGTAACTTGCCCAACATTAAAGATTTAGTTGCTGGCAGAACCTCGCAGTTAAAAACAATTTGCTTGGTCTCAGCTGAGTGCATTTCCCCTAAATCTATCTTTCTCCCTCTAGCTCTCATTAAGAGGGAACGTGCCACCTTCCACCAGGCTGGCTTCCACCAGGGTTACTCCAGCCAGCTGCAGGATATGTGCGTGTTTATTCCTTGCTTTGCTAAGAACTGATCAGGAAGAGAAAATCAGAAATAAAAATTCCTGATTATTCCTTATAGAAGGAAAAATGAAAACCTTTGTGAGACAAAAGATAATTTCTTCTTAGTGCATCCATTAAGACATGGCTTGATAAATGCAAGTGACCTAAGTGAAAGCCCATCCTCACTTTTTGTCCAATACGCAGCCCTAGAAATACAAAATGCTGCATTTTGATGGAGTGTCACAATAAATCCTAATTAAAGTTCTGCATCAATGGTCTGGGGTACAACCACACTTAGCTGCTTCATTTGAGGTGCCTCTAAAAGTGGTTTAATTAAAAGCTTCAATGTTTAGATCTTTCATTTTTACGATTTTTTCTTTTAAAATAAAATCCATCCATCTTGAAAGAGAACACTCTCAGAACTGACATTAAAAAGCTCCTTTTTTCCAGGGCAGGCCAGGAAGGAAAGCTAAAATGCCATTTCCACAACTGGAAGATGGATTTGGTTGCTGCAATCAAGGATTTTAATGCAAAAACTGTATATGGTTTTTAGAGAATTAGAAATTTCTGTCCTTAAGATGCAGAGGGAGCCCGGGCTTATTGGGAGAGCAGCGGATAGGCTGGAAGAGGTTGTAAAACTTTGTCTATTAATTTATTTCTAACTCAATACTACTTCCTAACTTCACACATTAATAAGCAGAACTTGTCTGTTTGACCTGAAGCCCCTCCAAAGCATCACTTCAAACACAGACAGCTTAAAAAACCCCTTTAGATTCCTAGATTTTTAAATATATTTTATCCTGCTTCTAAGGGCTTTGATCCTCAAATTGTAAAAGACCTCTTCACCAAAATCTACAAAAAAAAAAAAGGTTCCTTTGTTTGGTAATTTCTTTACACTGAGGTGGTATGAAACAGCTCCAGAGCTCTGTGTCAGATCCTCAGCTCCAGAAAACCTGCAGAGCTCAGACAGATCAGATCAATCACTGCTGATACCAGATAAAGATGGGATCCTTCACACACAGAATCATGGAACAGTTTGGGTTAGAAAAGACCTTAAAGCTCATCTCATTCCACCCCCTGCCACAGGCAGGGACACCTTCCACTAGACCAGGGTGCTCCAAGCCCCATCCAGCCTGGCCTGGAACACTTTCAGTGATGCACCTTGAGACCATAAAAAACCAAACCCAGGATCAGGAGACTGCCACCAGCAGGTTGGAGACCTCAAATACATCCCTGAAAAAGCGAGCTGCCCCAAACCCAGTGTTTTATCAAGTCCTGCTTCACATCCAAACCCTAGAAAAGCTACTTCAGCTGGGGACACGTATCCCCAACCCAGCCTATGAGCCACCAGCATGCCCTAGCCCCTCTCCCACCTTCCAGTGAGCCTTTCACCCACCTGTGAGATGTGGGACTGCGTCTTCTCGCTCTCGCCGTCCCCCTCAGTTTTGTCTGTGAGCAGCCCCTGGACCTGGTACTCCAGGACGTAGCTGTCGATGAAGCGCTCCAGCTCCTCGATCTCCTGGGAGCGGCTGCTCCCTGCCTCCGAGGAGGCCGACGCCACCGAGGAGCTCTCCATCCCTTCAGGGGACACGCCGGGAACACAGGGGGCCTGAGAAAGCGGGACAAAAAAGACAGCAAGGAATTATTTCCCAGTAATTATAAAAAAGATTAAAAAACCCAGCAGAAAAAGCCTATCGGTTACCACGGGCAGGATATTTTTTGCTGTACGTCTGCATTTCCAATAATATTTATAATAATCCCAGGTGGTTGCATTTAGGGTTTCCAGGCGTGCAAAAATTGTTCCATTTCTGTAATATTCCTGCATTTAAGGACAACACACATATTTCCTGCCCGCCCGCTTAAAAGCCAAACAACCGAAAACCTCCAGACATATGGACAAGAGAAAAAAACCCCCACACTAAAATGCTTAATTTAATAAACCCAAAGCACTAGTTGTGCTGGATATGTGTGAGAAGCTGGGGGTAATGGACAAGGGTGAGGAAGAGGATGATAACTGAGAAGCTTCTGTAGGGCAGTGGCAGTAAACAATGCTGAGCCAATGGTGCTACTGCAAATGGCCCGGTGAGGAGGCAAAACAGAGATCAGAAGAGAATTCACTTTAAAACCTCTCGCTGCAGAAAATTGGCTCTATAGAAGATGCAGGGGATTTATAATGCTCTTGTCCTTCCTCTTTATCCAGGGCTCAATGCCAGTAACACCGTAAAGAAAAGAAACCACCAGCTCCTGCACCTGTGCTGGGCATGGCACTGAACTCTGCTCCCTATGACCAGGACAGGACCCAAGGAATTGGCTGCAGCTGTGCCAGGGGAGGTTCAGGTTGGAGATCAGGGAAAGATTCTTTCCCCAGAGGGTGCTGGGCACTGCCCAGGCTCCCCAGGGAATGGGCACGGCCCCGAGGCTGCCAGAGCTCCAGGAACATTGGGACAGTGCTCCCAGGGATGCACAGGGTGGGATTGTTGGGGTGTCTGTGCAGAGCCAGGGGTTGGACTGGGTGATCCTGGTGGGTCTCTTCCAACTGAGGATATTTTATAATGCTATGTTTGGAAGAATTAGACCTTGGACCAGCACCTTGTGGTAAGACTCCTATTCCTCCTTCCCAGCAGCTGGGAAGGAGAAGACACGGGAGCTCCCAGCACACTGCAGGACACAACAACTTCATCCCTCACCCTCTCCTTCACCAGGAATGAGTATTTACAGTCTGCTTTGAGACAAGTACAAAATTGCTAAGAAATTGCTAAGCAAATTCGGAGTGAGTCACATGCCATCCGGAAGGGAAGGGGGGGAAAAAAAAAATCTGTTCCCTGCTCATGTAATTTCCAACTCCTGAACTATTTTTCTCCTCTGTCACTTCTGAACAATTGTGGCTTCATTTGGAAACTGCCGAGAATGAGCAGTTCTGGCCTAAAGGATTTCATCTGCTTGAGGAGTTATTCCCAAATGTGCCCAGGCTGTCAAAAAGGTTCATTATGTAGATCAATATCACATATTAGCCCCTGAACAAAAATCATGTGGCATATTAAAAAGGAGAAAGAAAAAAGAAAAAAGTCAAGAAAGAAAAAAAGAAGGAGCCCTGGAGGAGGGCATGCTTCTCCCCTCTTCATTAATTAGTGCCAATTACCAAATGGAAAGCACCAATTATTAAACAGAAAGTGCGAAAGAAAGAGTTGGGAGTACAGGAGGCTCCCATGAGTCCTGGAGGGGTGTGATGGCATGGGGAGATGGCATGAGGCAGGGGACAAATGATACAGGTGGCATCACTCGGGATGGAGTGAGCAGGGTCAGAGGTTATCCTCCATCCCACGGGGCCACACATTACAAAGCCCAAAATTTTCTTGCCTATTTTAGGGTTTTTTGAGGGTGGCGCTGGAGGAAATCAAGCCCAGGGCACTGCCCTGGGGATGCTCCGCGTTGAACACCAGTGATAAAATGTGAAGTAGAGGAAGAACTAACACATGCCTCCACTTTTAGGGTGCTCACCAGGGTGCCCAATCAGCATTCTGTCAAGTAGAACAGGAGAGATGGCAAACTGAAAGGAAACACGTCTGTCACAAGTCACCAGGTCCAGGAAACAAACACAAGCCACATATTTGAGATATTTGTGGATCTCTAGTGGGAAACTCTAAAACCAAATCATCTTGGGGTACCTTCACCTCTCTCTAAAGGAAACCATCACTCAACAGGAAAAAAACTCCTGCTCTTCCTGGTGACCTGGGTCTGGAGCTGGTTTCCCTCCTCACCTCGCCCTCAAAACAAAAAAGAGGTTTTCATAGAAAAACCCAAACCCACACTTGAGCATCAAAGCATTTGGTATGTTCCCACACTGAGCAAACAAATGTTCGTGAGAGCTCTTCATGAAGTGATGATCCCTTGGCTCTGTGTTGGCTCAGCACCTACCACAAAGGATTCCCAGACCCTAGGTACATTCCTTAATCATAATGAACCTCAAATTTGCATTTTTTTTTTTCTGCTTCCCCCTTCCCTTCCCTCTAGTTTGTCAAAGCACAAAGTCTGTAAGTTTTGGGAGTCTGAAAATTACCTTCCAAATCTTTCCTATCCATGAAAGTGTTCAAGGCCAGGTTGGATGGGACTTGGAACAACCTGGTGCAGTGGAAGATGTTCCTTCACACGGCAAGGGGTTAGAGCCAGGGGACCTTGAAGGTCCCTTCCATCTTAAATCACTGTAGAATTCTATGATTTTACAGAGCTCATGTTGTGCTCATTACTATGACCATTAAAGAAGGAATCATCAGCAGAAAAAAGTCAATAGATGTGCAAACACCTTATTAAAACTTAGTAATTAGCAGCATTACTGTAATGTATAATTATTATTAATAGCTGTTATTAAGGGTGATCTAAATGGGGTTCTTCCTCCAGCAAGACTACAGTTTTTATGGCAATTATACAGTTTTACCATTCATCAGCAAATAATAAGAACAAGCATTTCTTTTATGACACATTCCCTTTCTCCCAAAGGTGCTCCAGGCTTGCTGAACTTGTGGAAAAAAGTGGTGAGTTTGATAGGTGAAGAACAGCAATGGAGGGATGCTGCAGCGGCTGAGCCAGCAGCTGTGATGGCCGAGGGGCCAAAGAGCTCAGGTACAGGAGAGGCCTGCGGCTGGCCTAGCTCTGAACTCTGAGATCACCCCTGGACTCAGGGTGAGAAAAGCTTCTCCCATCAGGAGCTTCGTGGTTCTAAGTTGTTTTGGTGTGCCTGGTTGGCCAGTAGCCAGACACCCCTTGTATCCCTTAAAGGTTGTAATCCAGGCCCCACTCTGCCCCCTCCTTCTCCACAGTGATTGTTGTTGTATTGCCCTGCCTCCCTTCTGTACCCCTTTAAAAGTTTGTTGCGGGCCTCTGCTCCCTCTTTCGTCGCTGGACTCCTTTGTCATGGTTTAGCAATAAACCCCTCAGAATTCCATACGGGGGCTGGCTCCTGACTCTTTGCCTCTAGTGCTGCCTGAGCTGGCCCGCTCAGTGTGAGCGTGTGCTGTGTTTCCATCACACGGGTGAGAGAGCTGGCCTGCCAGTGTGCCACGTAGCACCACCGGGGTGTTCCTTGCTGGGAACACTTCACGAATAACGCAGCGGCCTTTCCACTGAACACCCACATGGCAAAGGAACCTACTTTGGGTTGGGAGGCAACAGGGAGAGTGGAACCTGCAATCAGAATGATTTAAGAAACCGTGAGTCCATGATGAGAAGACCAGAGACACACAGGACAGTGAAGCATTTCCATCAGCTCACTGCAGGCTGGGTGAGAGGACCCCACACCCATGTCCTGCCCCAGGAAGGAGGCTCCAGCCATTCCCCTCCACACCAAAAGCTCTCCAAAACCTGGACTGCAGCAGCCTGGCAGTGCCAAGACAGCACAGCAGGGCAACTTTGCATAGCTCTTCCCCTGGGATGAGACCCACCTGTGTCCCAACCATGCCAAGGGATTCCAGCCCCCCAAACAAACACCATTCCCTGAGGCGTGGAGCCGGGGTTTCTGGGTAAAAACATGCTGGCACAGCAACATTACAGCAAAACTGCGACCCATAAAGAGATCTTCGTAAAACAACTCTTACCGTTTTATTGAATCATGGAATTGTTTAGATTGGAAGAGCCCTCCAAGACCATTGAGTCCCCCAGCACTGCCAAGGCCACCAGTGACCCATGTCCCCAAGTGCCACATCCACGTGGCTTTTAAATCACTCCAGGGATGGGGACTCCAGCACTGTCCTGGGCAGCTCTGCCAGGGCTGGACAACCCTTTCCATTAAGGAATTTTCCCTAATACCCAACCTCAACTTTGCTTGAGGCTGTTCCCTCTCCTCCTGTCCCTGTTCCCTGGGAGCAGAGCCCGACCCACCCCCGGCTGCCCCCTCCTGTCAGGGACTTGTGCAGAGCCACAAGGGCCCCCCTGAGCCTCCTTTTCTCCAGCCTGAGCCCCTTTCCCAGCTCCCTCAGCCGCTCCTGGGGCTCCAGCCCCTTCCCAGCTCCGTTCCCTTCCCTGGACATGCTCCAGCCCCTCAGTGTCTCTCCTGCCCTGAAGGGCCCAGAGCTGTCCGCAGCACTGAAGATGCCTCAGCACCAGCATCCCCACGGCCTTTTCCCAGCTTTCCAGCCCCTGTGCTCCAGCCTAGAGCTTTAGGGGGCTGGGGTGACCCAAGTGCAAGCCAGTTCTTGCTCCAATTCATCCAGACAAACCAACATCCTGACCTGCTGCTAGGACAACAACAGCACATCTTGCTCCTATGCGAGGTCCAACGTGATCGAGCATTAGCAAAGGGAAGAAAATAAAGAGATTGCTTTGCCCAGTGTTTTGCTTCCACTGGATGGATGCTAAGAGCCTAAAATGCTTTTGCACACATGAAGAGTTTCTTTGAAGGTTGTGGTTTCCAAAGGCAAAAGAAACAGGGACACTGCACTGTCACACACACCAAAATGGTGAAAGTTGGAAGCAGGTTTACCTGACAACTAAACAGCCAGGAGCTAATACCCAATGCCAAGGTAAGGTCACTGGGAAAGAACTCTAAAATACAGAGTTCAGGCAGAACTACTTCCTGCATCAGGCTTCTTCTCACCTGAATTGAAATTCAATTATTGAAAGGTGTAACCACCACCAAATCCCAATAAAGGGCAAGTGCCCAGCCCATCTTTCCAACAACACGGCCTCAGCTGTTCAGGCTTAAATGACTGACTTAAGGCATTTGATTGGAAAAGCCATGTCTCTTCCTTACTTATCCTCCAGTTAAACACTGAAAAAGTCCCAGGCCAATGCTCCACTCCTCTGTGACTCCAAAGGGAAGTCAGGAGGAATGCAGAGCATCCTTTATGCATAGAAGATTTATTTCTCAGAAATGCCATCACAGGCCAGCTGCTGCAGAGACAGGCTGTGACAGGCTACAGAGCTATCCTGATAGATCCCTGGAAGCCTTTGTCTTGCCACGTCGGATTTATCATCCCAGAGTTTTCTAGGAACAAGAGATGCTTCCTATAAAAGGCAGCTGCGGTGCAAATTCTTCACGTACCAATGCAGCCACCTGCTTCCAGAATGTCCACAATGATAGGACACCCAGCATTCCTCTTGTGTTAGTTCTCCCTTGGGAGCTTATAATAGACTGTGATCCAGCAGGTCCCTTCTGCTCTGAGGCACCTGGAACATGAACTGAGGAACAGCTCAGCAGCCCAGATTTGCCCATGCCTGAATGTGATGATGGTAAAACCGACCCAAACTGATCCCCGGGGAGACATAGGGAAAGGCCCCATGCCGGTCCCAGACATCACATCCTCTCTCATGAGCAACCAACACCAACTTTCACATCTCTGGTCCAGGCTCCAGGACCCCCCAGACATGAGAGATGTTTTGACCACACGGACCAGGGCAGAGCGCATAGTGCAGGAGAACCCTTCTACTTCTCATCTGCTTCTTATCAGCACCTTCAAGTCAGGTGAAACCCTTAGTGTGCCTCGACTCTGCAAACAACCATGCAGCAGCTCACACTCTGACAGCAGCACAGGCACAAGGACCTTTGACTGCCTGTGTTTGGGGCTGGAACTCCTCGCCATCAGCGCGGCTCAGTTCCCAGCATCTCCTTTTAATGAGCTCCTTCTGTAGCAATATTTTCCCTCTCTCATCCAGCCCATTTCTAACAACAAGTAATTAGCAATGTGTCTTTCTCAAGCAGTGAGTGCATCTCAGAGAACGAGATGAGCAGTTTGTCTTTACTGCTGGCAGGCAGCTCTCGTACCCAGCCTCCCGCAGGAACAGTTACTATGGAAAATAAAAGCGGTAGAGATGAACCATGACTCCCTGTACCCAGGTACTGCTGCATCTCCACAAAGCATCACGTGTCTTCCTTGGATTTGCTGCTCCAAAGCCGCTACCTTTCCAGACGTCAAAACATCAAGCGCGGAAATGTAAATTATTATACCCCGGATCTGACCCTTTTCTAATTAAACGTAAACACCTTTGAAAACCACATTGAGTGTTTACTGCTGAGGCCAGCCTTGGGCTTTTCAGATATTGTTGCATCCACAGCCGGCTGAGCATTTAATGTATTTCACCATCCCTCTAGTCTCAGGTCTGGCTTCTGGTGATGCAGAAAAGCCCCAGTGACAGGACAGGAGCCCACCAGCTGCCACATTGCAGCGCCACTCGCAAGCCTGGCATGGAACACAGCAGGCAAACACCACGGTGCATTGAAACAGAGCCATTAAAACAAACACAGAAATAAATGGGGAGAAAAAAGAGAGGGACGGCCAAGTGCTGCAGAATCCAACCCAAAACAGCCAGCTTGATCCAGCAGTGAAAGGCAAGCAGTAACCAGAAAGCCAGAAATCCCTCATTCTCACCCAGACAATAATTTATTATGTAGCTTGCTTCCCTGCAATAAGCAACTCTTTGTGGTCGGAAAGTGGATCTTTTTTCTTTTCTTCTTTTTAAACAAAACCAAACCCACATCACCTTTAGAAACATAAAGTCTTTTAGTGTGTCAAATCTGTGCATGAGGTTGGAGTGGTTTTCTACCAGATGGGCTTCCTTGCCTAGGGGAAGACATTACCTTTGGCTTGTGATAGATATTATCAAAAAAGGAAAGGAAAAAACAGCACACAGCTAAGAAAGCTACTGTCTGAACATCAGGTGAGTGGAGGTGGGTTTATGGGTGCACTCTGTGGTGGGATGCTCTACTGCAGGGGATGTGAGGGCAAGGAGACTGCTGGAGCATCACTCTGGCTGCAGCAACAACAGCAAGGAACACGCAGATTTTGATACAAATTCAATATATGCAAATGGATCAGCATTTCTAGATATAAAATTTGAAACAGGTCATAAAAAGCCTCCAACCAACAACCCCTGAATTGTGAACAGCCTGAGTTTTACAACCTGTTTTACACTAGTTCATGCTACGAACTGTGACTTCAGCCAGACATAATCGATTTCCACATTCCCCTGCTTCTACTATAAGCTAATGGAATGAGAGCCCACATTACATCTTATCCTTGCTCTTTTTCACCTTCAGAAAGGAAAATGTTGCCAGCTGAAGATATTGAACAATTATGATGAATATCTGAAGAAACAGCATTTCACACACGCTCTCCTCGTCGGAGCTGCAGTGTTTGTCCTTGGAGAGCACACAGCATCGCTCCAGCAGCTGGGCAGGACATGATGGCTGCAGGGATCATGCTGGAAGACATGAACCAAGGATGTCCTCCTGCCAGATGAGCTTCCACACGTGCACCATGCACCTGTGTGTGCCCCTCTGCGATGCACCTGGCAGGCTGCAATCCTCAGGCAACCAATACCTGTATTTTGCCCAGCTCTTCTGGCACCCCAAAGGATGATCCCATGGATGCAGCAGCCAGAGTGCAAAACTCCCCAGGCTCCCCAGACCCCAGAGAGCACAGCTCACATTCTAAATAAAAGCATCACAACGACCGGCTGATCCACACACAGTCGCTCGCACGCCCGTGCCGGCCGCCGCACATCGTCCTTTGTAAATAACCGAAGGAGAACGATTATCAGGAAGGAAATCTTTTCTTTCCAGGCACCCAGGCAATATAATGGGCACTTGGGCTGTGAAAAGCTCTGTAATCCTAAAAGACACATCCAACTCTAAGTTGAGATGTCAGCCTGCTGAAGTAATTCATCCTGCTGGTGGCCACCGATGGGAGGGACTGGGCGGGAGCAGAGCACACCGGTCAGCAGCAGGGCAGGCGTGGAGGCTGCTTAATCCCTATTAAATCATGCCCCTGGTTCACTGGCAAAAAGCATTTTTGTGCCTGTACACCAGCTTGTAGCAGCATTCAGAGGACATACCTTGGCCACCAGCCAAAGCACTGGAGCTGCCACTCCGGATGGATTTTATGCTAGGAGGAGCCAGCTGGTCCTCTCCTCCTGGGAATCCTAGGATCACAGAACAGTCTGGGTTGGAACAAACCTTTAAAGGTCATCCAGTCCAACCTCCTGCCATGGACAATGACACCCCCCACTAGATGAGGTTGCTCCAAGCCCCATCCAGCCTGGCCTTGGACACTCCCAAAGATCCAGGGGCCACCTGGGAAACTTGTGCCAGGGCCTGCCCACCCTCACACACAGCAATTCCTTCCCAAGATCCCATCCAGCCCTTCCCTCTGGGAAGCCACTCCCTGTGTCCTGTCCCTCCAGGCCTTGGCCCCAGTCCCTCTGCAGCTCTCCTGGAGCCCCTTGAGGCCCTGCCAGGGGCTCTGAGGTGTCCCTGGAGCCTTCTCTTGTGTAGGGGAGCACCCGCAGCTGTCCCAGGCTGGCTGCAGAGCAGAGGGGCTCCAGCCCTGGGAGCAGCTCCGTGGCCTCCTCTGGCCTGGCTGCAGCAGCCCCAGGTCCTTGTGCTGTTGGAGCCCAGGGCTGGGGCAGCTCTGCAGGTGGGGTCTCACCCGAGCGGGGCAGAGGGGCAGAATCCCCCCTCCCCTGCTGCCCACGCTGGGGCTCAGCCCAGGGCACGGGGGGCTCAGGGCCGGGGCAGGTCCAGCTCTCACCCACAGCACCCCCAGCTCCTTCTCCCAGGGCTGCTCCAGCTGCTCATCCCAGCCTGGACTGATCCCGGGGGTTGCCCCGACCCAGCTGCAGCTCCAGCACTTGGCCTTGTTAAACCTCAGAGGTTCCCATCCTTAAGGATTCTCACCTCCACCCCTACCAACTGCTCCCCTTCATCACAGCTTTCCTCTTTTTTGGAAATGAAGCTCTTCTGCGCAACAAGGATAGGGATAGGAAAGCCTCAGGTGCATCCCAAATTCAACATTTCTGAAAGATGAAAGAGGAATGAGGAAGAAAGATGCTTTTTACAACACCAGCTACCTTCTGCACCACTGAAAGCAAATCTTCCCTGGGTTCCTGCTGCTACAACCAAAGGGAACAATCCTTCCCAGCCTTGGGTATGGTGCTGGTTGGGATGGGGTTACACGAGGAAGAAGATTTGAAGGAGGGACAACTCCCTCTGACCAAAGGCTGGCTCACTCACAGGGATCTCTGTACATTCTGCCTAATGTGAGTTGCTGAACAGGAACTGGAAAGAGAAATCATCAAGTAAACCTGTGCCACATTGCAGAGGAAAGGGGAAAATAACTTACCAAGTCCTCTGAGCTAGTTAAGCTCTACTGAGAACTCCATGCACAAATGAGTATATTCAGAGATTTTCGGAATCTTTCATTACCTTCACTTCTTAACAAACAAACAAACGCCCTAAAAAATCCCACTCAACAACACCCACAAATAAATAAAATTTCCCAAACCTGCCTCTGGACCCCCACCACTCCACCATGTTCTAATATTTAAGTTATAAAAGAAGCAGCAGATTGGTTTTTACAGCACAACCACCCTGGGACCATCAGTCGTTGACCTTATCAGTTCCCATATGGCAGCAGCCATGAGATGAGATACTCTAAATATTCTAGTGGAAAAGAATAGGATTTGGGGAAAGTACAAATCCTTCTGCAATTCTGTACATGCAGAAGGAAAAGCAGGTATTTCCTCATATTGCTTCTGGTTATAATAATAATAATAAATTAAGAGTCAGGAAACCAAACAAAAGGCCTGGAGAAGCACACTGGGAAAGGGAATCCTGTGGGGTCAGTGTCCAACACCACATGAACAGGTTCATGGTGACAAAGGGGGCCACAGTCAGCATTCCCCATGCTCTTCCCAACTTTTGGAAGCTTCTGCTTGGCAGAGGAAGGCACAGCCTGATAGACACCCCAGCAAGGTATTTGACTCCTAATATTTTTGACACCAGACTGACCCAGTTACCAAAGCTTTTCCTTCACCTGGGGTTGGACACAGTGTCCTCCTTAGCTCCTGCTCCTGGAGACATGGACTGGCTGTGGTCAGGACAGTCAGCTTCTGTCCAGCAAAGTGACTGCATTATGGAAAAGTGACTCCCACTTCAATCACAGGGACCACTCAAATTCAGCTGAGATCCCTGTGACTGCTGTGGGCAAAGAGCATCAGCTAAGGCAGCTTTCACAGCTTGAGAATATCACAGAATCCCAGAATGGTTTGGGTTGGAAGGAATCTTAAACCTCATCCCATTCCACCCCCTGCCATGGGCAGGGACACCTTCCACTGTCCCAGGGTGCTCCAAGCCCTGTCCAGCCTGGCCTTGGACACTGCCAGGGATTCAGGGGCAGCCACAGCTGCTCTGGGCACCCTGTGCCAGGGCCTCCCCACCCTCACAGGGAAGAATTTTTCCATAATAGAGTTTCTTCCTAGATGCCCCTGCAGACCCTACATCCGCTTTTCAGCCCACCAGGATCTCACGCCACGTTCTCCCACATAATTTCACATTGCCACTGGGAGAACAAATGTGACACCCAGATGGACCCAGGTTTTGCACTGGGCCCCCAGCAGCTGTCCCAGGAAGGGACATGATGCAGCACAGGCACCACAGCACCCACCACGGGTCTCACCAAGCCCAGGGATGCTGCCGTGTGGCAGGGATGGGCTCCCTGTGAACCCACCACACGGACAAAGTCCCAGAGGCAGGAATGCTCAGCCTAGGACGGTGGAGGGGGATCAGACCCTCCCCAAGCATGAACCAAGTCCACAAGCTTAACCCTCCTCTCAAATCCATCCCCAGCTTTCAGCTCCTTCCAGCAGCTGATGAGACAGCTTGAATCAATTCACTAGGAAAACGCCTGCCTTAGGGAACCAGCCCAAAAATACCAAGCACCTCCCCAGACAGGAATCTTTGGGAGCTACTGGCCAGCCACCAGCCTCCTTTTTGAGGCTTGAAGTGCATTTTTTCGCAATCACTCCCGTACTATCACTCTGTTGGGTGCTCTGCACCAGCAACGCTGCCGCAGATCTCCAAAAATTCCCTTCCCAGGGGGCCCCACTCCACCTATGGTTATGCCCCCCTAAATTGCAGTGAGTCAGGGGTGACAAGAAGCCAGCAATGGGAGTGGGAATAGCAGCCTGCTGACCCCCTGGGTGTAAAGATGCTGCAAGCACTTGCACACCTACATTTATCACCCTGGGGACCTCTGGGTTTGATTAATAACAGGAAAATGAAGCAGCTTGACTCGGCTGGGCCCCAGCAGGCAGGAGAAGGACAGGGAGGTGTTTGTTATTACAAAGCAAACAGAACGGCAGGTACTTCCAGGACATGACAAGTAATCTGTTTTGAAATGAACATGAGCTTGGGGAGTGTCTATTTACCTCCATTGGCAGCAAGGACAGCTGGGACTGGCCCTGACCAAGATAGCTTTGGGATTCACCAACCTTGTGATCTCCCCTGCTGTCAGTGTCCTTGACACCAGTCCCTTCTGCTAACCCCAGGTCTCAGATCACGGAATCACAGAACGCTTTGGGTTGGAAGGGATCTTCCAGTGCTACCCCTCGCCATGAGCAGGGACACCTTCCACTATCCCGGGTTGCTCCAAGCCTCATCCAACGTGGCCAGGGATGGGGCAGACACAAATGCCCTGGGCAACCTGTGCCAGGGCCTCCCCACCTAATTTTTGCCTAATATCTAATTTAAATCTCCTCTCTGTCAGTTTGAAGCCATCTCTCTGCGTGCTGTCGCTCCAATAGCCTCTCTCTGTCTTTCCTGTAGGCTCCCTCCAGGTACTGCAAGAAAGCCCTGCTGAGTCCCAGGGCTGCTGGTGGTGTACTGGGGCCAAGAACCCCAAATTTGTCCCAAAATACCCTTGAGCTGCTCTTTGTGTCCACCTGTTGCATCCATCATGGACCAAATGTGCCATGCACTACATGTGAGACTGAGGTGTCACCAGCTCCCCCACCCTGCCTTGCTTCCCTCTCTTGTAAAACACAAAATCTGTTCTTTTATTTCATGGTACACTGAATTTCCACAGCTCTCCATTACAGCGTGAAATAATTTAAGACAAATTTCATTTGGGATTGAAACGGGACTTGACACTATATAGCTTCCTGTTTCAACAAAATAAAAATATCTATTCTCATTGAACCCAGCTAAAAACACTCTTGTCCCCCTATCCTTAGCACCATGATTTTTCTACGGGCTAATTAAGCAAAAAAAAAAAAAAAATACAGTTAGTATTAATTATCTGTTGGGAGAATTCACAGCATCTGAGGATACCTTGGGGTACCCACCCAAAGGAGCATGGTGGGAGGGCTGTAGGGGCAGCACAGCGGAGCAGCATCAGCAGCTTCAGCAGAAATATCACAGCAGGACGCCTGCTATTCATGCCCCTTTGACTTCAGAGATTAAATAGAGAGCCCAAACTATACTGCCTTGCAGGAAAAAAAAAAAAAAAAGAAAAAAAAAAGGAAAAAAAAAAGAGGTAAGGGAGAATTTGATTAATCAAGAGACTGTTTAGTGCTATGCACCCAGGTGGTGTCTCACATCAAAGGGTCTCGAAGGTAGAGCCCCAGAGGTCCCAGCTCTTGGGTGCCTGCGCAGGGCAGGGATGTCCATCTGAGGGGTCTTTATGACCCACCAATTCAGCAGAAGAGTTTAACAAGGGACTGGAAAACGCACTTCTGCAATAAATGATACAGTACGAATGATAAAATAAACTTCATTCCTAGTGCTGAGGTAGTGCAGGACTTGGGAGGCTTCAGGGGAAGATGCAAAGAATGCCAAGATAAACACACAACTCTGCGGCTTGGGGCAGGCTCTTCCCACCCCTTCGAGGGCTTTTACAGAACCATGGAATGGTTTGGGCTTGAAGGGACTTTAAAAACCATCAAGTCCCACCCCCTGCCATGGGCAGGGACACCTTCCACTATCCCAGGCTGCTCCAAGCCCCATCCAACCTGGCCTTGGACACTTCAGGGATGGAACAGCCACAGTGCCAGTGTTTCCTGAAGACCCTGGTACCTCCATGGGAACACCCTGCTGCCCGAGAGCATTCCCACATGTCCATGACATCCAAAGGCCTTCCAGCACCAGGAACCAGACGTGACACCTGGCACTCAAGCCCCACGTGTCTCCTCCTCCAGCGTGGGACAAGGGTCATGTTTCTCCCCTGTCACAGTCTCCAGAGGAAAAGAATTCACCCTTGAAGAAGCAAAAGTCTGAACCCATCACATAATAACAATAATTATTTTAAAAATCACTTGTTTGCCAGCAGCCTAGAGTTGGCTTGATGAATTTTGAATAGTTTTGGTCAAGTCACTGCAGCCAAACCACTGGGAAGAAAACATTGAAAATATTGTTTCACTTTTTTTTGGTATTTTTTAACAAAGGATTTTTTCTTTTATTTCGTGGTGATGTACACTGAATTTCCACAACTCTCCATTACAGTGTAAAATAATTTAAGACAGATTTCCTTTTGGATTGAAATGTTTCCTGTTTCAACAAAATAAAAATATCTATTCTCATTGAACCCAGCTAAAAACACTCTTATCCCCTAGAACTATCCTTAGCATCATGATTTTTCTACAAGCTAATTAAGGAAAAAAAGGGAGGTAGCATTAACTGTTCATTTTATGGCCTGGCATTGAAGAATATTCACAGAATCTGCAGATACCTTGGGGTACCCATCCAGAGGATGCAGGAGCGCTTCAGGAAAGAAGATGCAGTTTAAAGTGTTACTGTAATTCACCTGAAAGTTAGAAACTCAGGAACCTCAGGAAAGTCCACACATATCTTTTTTTTTCTAAAGAAGACGGAAATAAGGAAAATGGGAACCCACATTTCCCTAAGAAGAAGGGGCACTGGTGCAGCCCCAGTTCTGCAGGCAAGGTGGAACACCGGGCTCAAGCCCAGAGCCAGCCATTTCAGTCTTTAACCTCCCAGCAATGCCTCCACTTTGGTTTGTTCTCAGCTCCTCCACGGGCGGCTCTGCCCCAGGAGAGTATATTTACTCTCCAGAGACTATCAGGCACTGCACAAGATAACACCTAGGGCTGCAGAAACCCTGATGCAGATAAAGCCTCGCGTGATGCTCCGCTCCATCCTCTCCCTCTCCCTTTCAGGTCTGACTGGATCTTGCACGGGGTGAGGGGATAAAAAACCCCAAACAAAACAGGTTTTCAGGGCAGTGCTGCTGACTTGCTGTTTTCCAAGCCCTCTGCCACCGAGCCCCCACGGTGCTGCTAACCTCTGCTGATCCCATCAGGTGGTTTAACCGGGAAGCTTAGCAGTAAGCCCTGCTCCTGCAAGGAGGCACCGCGTTACGTGGGTGATTCTCTGCCTGACGGGGACTGTGGGGCTCACAGACAGCACAGGGATAAATCCCAGCTACAGCTTTCAGGAAGAAAATTAAGTGTATGAATGGAGGAAATTCATCCCACATTGCAATGTTTTGTTGTTGGGCTGGATTTCTTTTTTTTTTTTTTTTTCTCTCCTAGGGTTTATTTTTTTAATGTTGAAGTACATGCTAAATCCTGTTAACATGCTGCAAATCCCTGTCTTGCTGGAAAAAAAAAGAATTTGGCACCCCTAAAAAGCACCTGGCCTATACCTGTAGCCGAACAAACATATTATAATCAGGAAAAGGGGCAGCTAGAGAAGGGAGAAACCACAGTGGGGAGGGCAAAAGGAAGAAGAAATGAGAGAGTGAATAAAAAATAAAAGGGATCAGGAAGAACAACACAAATGAGATGGGGAACAACAACGAAACGGAATAAGGGACATAAAAATGGGATAAGCAACATAAAAGAAGGGATAGAAAAGATAAAAAAATGCGATAGGCAACAAAAAAATCAGATAGGTAACAAATAAAATGGGATGGGCAACTAAAGAAAAAAACGGACAGGCAACAACTCTGCATCCAAGAGCTGGGCAGAAAGTGGCACTGCACGGTTTTCACCTGTTAACTTTGGCAGACAGATTTCTGCAGTAAGAGGATGCACATGTACAATCAGGCCAGAGGGAAGAGGAGGGAGCTGTGAGAGCATGGCTGCAAGGCAATCCCTGCAGGCTGGAAAGCCTGGCAGGCTGGGACCACCAAACCCAGCAGGACGGCCATCGGAGCGGGAAAGGCAGTTCACAAGTGTTACACTCTCTCTGGCTACAACCCTTATTCTCAGGCTTCACCTAGCCTGAGCGAAAGAATACTATTATTAAGAGACAGACCATAAATCAAGGAACAGCTTGGAAAAACCCGTGAAGCCTCCCGAGAGCCAAGGAAACCTGCACTAACTAGGGAAGAGCAAGATTACAATAATTAGGTCAGTTGGCGATAAGCCTCCCCAGCACACACAGGCACACACGCGTGGCTGCTCGGCCGGGGAGTGGTGACATCCCCCAGGAGCTGAGAAACACAGAGGCAGAATTCCAGGAGCGTGGAAAACACCAGGAGCAGAAAGCCTTCTGCAGCAGCAAACAGCTGCAGCTGCTCAGCTCCAGGTCTGGGGATCAGTAGGTGAAGCTTGGGAAACTCTGCTGGGACACTGGAAAATTCCTTTGCTTTGAGCCGTGGTTCAGCAGCCAACATGTAACTCGAGTGTGAGATCTGGGTGTGCAGCTTAGAAACAGCAGCAGGACTCAGCTGGAGGAGGCCCTGAGCAGGTTTGACGTAGAAGCTGGCTCTGCACTGAGCAGAGGGCTGGCCCAGAGGACCTCCAGAGCTTACTTCAATCCAGAATAACTCCAGCATCTTACCTAGGGAGACCTTCCCTTAGCCCAGACTTCCAGGCAAAGCTTAATCAAAACCAAGAGAAACGTCTTCACACAGCAGGGGGTCAGGCTGACCTTTAGGCGAGGAAACAGGCTGACACGAAATTCAAGTACACGACAATCCCACTGAGCAGAGCTGCCTGCTCTGGGAGGCAGAGGATGGTCCCCCGCAGCGAGTGCTGAACAGGGTATGCATGCACTTTTCCCTGTATAAAGGGAGCCAGAAGCTTTTTATTACCCATCTCCTCCTTCCTGGATGGCTTGCCATCAGCTCTACCCATCCTGGCAGCCTCAGGGCTCAAGGACTTTAAAAAGCCACAGCTGCAGGCCCAGAGATGGGGGCTGGAATGAGATCACATCCAGATGTTTGACCCCAGAAGAAGCAAACAGGAAGGGCAGACCAAAGACGAGGATGTGCTCACTGCCCTGACCAGCTCTTGGCTCTTCCTCTCCACCTGAGCCATCATCTGCCTGTCTCTGATTTGGCCACCCCAAACTGGGGCCCAGCCTCCAGCCCAGAACACAGACACCAGTCACCTATTGCTCGGGCTTTCGGGTCTCCCTCCTGGCACTGATTTGAATCAAACTACCACCTTCCAAAAGACATCTGCTTTTCTTAACAGGGGAGGCAGACACTCCCTCACTGGAGCCTCCACATTGTTTTCTAAGCTGCTTCTTTCTGAACACCTCACCAATACTCCCACCTGCCCCTACAACACACAACAGATCCTCAGAACAACCCAAACAACAACAAACAGCATGGGATGGTTTTGTGAAGCCTCCTGCTTGCAGTCCACACAGCTGTGTTGATGCCAGCAAGCTTTTCCACCTGCCAGCTGTGGAGTACCCAACCTCTGCCCCGATCAGGTGAGACCCCACCTGCAGAGCTGCCTCCAGATCCAGAGTTCACAACAGCACAAGGACCTGGGGCTGCTGCAGCCAGTCCAGAGGAGGCCACGGAGCTGCTCCCAGGGCTGGAGCCCCTCTGCTCTGCAGCCAGCCTGGGACAGCTGCGGGTGCTCACCTGCACAAGAGAAGGCTCCAGGGACACCTCAGAGCCCCTGGCAGGGCCTCAAGGGGCTCCAGGAGAGCTGCAGAGGGACCTGGGCCAAGGCCTGGAGGGCCAGGACACAGGGAATGGCTTCCCAGTGCCAGAGGGCAGGGCTGGATGGGATCTTGGGAAGGAATTGCTGTGTGTGAGGGTGGGCAGGCCCTGGCACAGGGTGCCCAGAGCAGCTGTGGCTGCCCCTGGATCCCTGGCAGTGTCCAAGTCAGGTTGGACAGGAGCAGCCTGGGGTCGTGGAAGGTGTCCCTGCCCATGGCAGAACTGGATGATATTAAAGTCCTTCCCACCTACACCATTTCAGGACTGTATGATTCTCTGAATTCATGAAGTCCTTCAGGATATAATTACTCCACTGACTGACTGATCCACATTAAACCCAATTCTCACACCAGAAAAGCATCCTACAGACTCAACTGTCCTCTACGAGCTTCATGCGACCATGAAGTTCCTACACTCACTACCGTTCACTAGCCAAAAACCAGCATTATATATGTACAAATAATTTTCCATATTCCTAGGTCATGCAGAAGATTATCATGAACAACACTGACCTTCAGCCTCCAAACTCCCCTCATCAGCATCCTGACCAATGCTCTCATTTCGTTATGTGCTCTGACCTCCCTTCCAGGACATTAAAAAACAGTCACTACAACTCCCTCTGTACTTTTAATCAAAGTTCACAGCTTTTTTAATTAAAATAATTGGCTAATCAAACCCATTGCTCCCAAGCTGATATTCCTCCTAACGCTTTAATCAATAGACAGAGATGTTCAGAAGGCAGCTAATATGGCCAGAGCAGAGGGCAGGACGCTGGGAGGACAGGTTCATGATGTGTCTGGATTTCTTAAAAGAGAAGAAAAAAGATGAACACAAGCAAGTCTAAACCCAAGATGGGTTACTGGAGTATTTCTAGGTGATGACCAACTTCATGTTTCCCAGCATACCCTTCACTTCCACGAAAACATTCATCTTGGCTGCCAAACTTCCACAACTCCTCAATTACATATCTTTTCACATCAGCCACCACCTTATTAGAACCCAAGTTTAAAGCATAAAACTTGATTTTAATGCCTGTATTGTGTCACAACAGCCAAAACTGGACAGAAGAGACAAAGGATCCCATCACATACAATTACTCCTGAAAGTTGAAATTTGAGAAAAGATAAAATTTGAGAGAAGAATATTTTGAGGAAAAGATATTTCCTTCTCCAACAGTGTTATAAACCAAAGGAGTAAGCAATGCATGTTGCAATTCCCTCAGCAGATCAAAATTGCTTTCAGGGTCTGAGTTTTGATTTGGGAGCAGAAAGGAAAGATTCTGGGGGGCTTGGGAGTTTCATCTTCTTTTTATCTACCCTTCCCTCCTTTAGACTGAAGCAGAGCTGTGCTGGCTTCCAGCATAGGAGAATAATTAACCCGAAATTAATGCACTTGTTTTTTATACAGAACATGGGACACCAAATGCCTGGTATCACTGAGAGTGATTTACTGGCTTCCTTGCTAAGCAGCAATGTCTGAAAGCGCTGTGGAGAGCAGAGCAGGCAGAGTGTCCTCCCTGGTATTTCACAGCCATTTCAGCCCTGCCATGAAAGGCAAGCTGGCAGCAGTCCCGCACGGAGCCGGCGTCACCATCCATCCATCACCCACACCCACCTCTCCCACCGTCACCCGGGCGAGCAGGGCATCCTCCAGCAGCGCCAGCAGCACAGCCCGAGCCACCTCCCCTCCTGGGAGAGCCCGTGACATCATATTCCATCATTTTTTTATAGTATGACCAGGCCAGCCCTCGAAATTTCATTTGGCCGGCCCTTCCTCCACAGATGTCCGTACGGGTGAGGAGCAGACAGGAGACCTGGAGCTGCCGCAGGTCTGGCAGCACGTCCTGCTCGCTGCTTCACTCTCCTCCTGGCACAGGGAAAGATCCTGCTGAGGGCTCAATCCTTCCCCACTGTGCCCTTCCCTGCCGGAACGTGCGGCGAGGAGGTGGGAATGCTCCTGCTGAATGGAGCGAGCGTAACTGGAGGTGCTCAAAGAAGAGCTGGGCAAAGC
Organism: Dryoscopus gambensis; assembly: GCA_013389985.1. Lineage (NCBI taxonomy): Eukaryota > Metazoa > Chordata > Aves > Passeriformes > Malaconotidae > Dryoscopus > Dryoscopus gambensis. The sequence continues at coordinate 181,785 of WEIT01011398.1, forward strand.
CAGCGAGGGATGACGGTGCAAATCAGAGCGGGGGGGGAAAGGCTGAGTCACTTCCTCCCCCACAGCCCTAAATAGAGAAGAGCGTAAGGAAAATCATTCTCCCAGCTGACAAAAAAGGAAGAGAATCCCCGGTGTAAAAAAAAACAAAAGGAAAGTTAAAAAAAAAAAATCAAAGCGCACATAGCGGCAGCAGAAGGGAAAGGGACAGAGAAGGCGGCCTCCAGCTGGAGCTGTAATGGCAACGAGAGCAGAGAGGCACAGAGCTCCTTTGGGAACAGGAGGCTCACTAATCACTTTTAACAGCAGCTCCAGCTCCAAGGCAAGTTCACAGACCATGGCTGATGCTGAAAAGCCACAGCAGTGCTGCCTCATTCTCCAGGTGATGCTGCCAGCCATGATCTCAGGCTAGATGAGAAACTGCACTGAGCCTGGGAAGGGTCTGAGCAAGCTTTTGGGGACAGAATTTACCCACAGGTCAGCGAGCAAAAACTGTGTGAGCCTGCAGGTGATAACACATGGAACATCACTACCAGGAGCAGTCACAGTGTAATACCTGGTTATCCATCCCAGCAGGCATGTGGCAAGGCTAAGATCAAGGCTGGAAAACACTTTTGAACTGGAGGGTACTGGTACAGGCAGGAGACTCTGGAGAGAAATGAGCCACCAGCTTTTCACTGCAAGCTCAAAAACCAAGCACAAAATCTGGAGACAATGGTATGAGAGAGGAGAGAAGAGGAGAGGATAGGAGAGGAGAGGACAGGAGAGGACAGGACAGGACAGGACAGGACAGGACAGGACAGGACAGCGTTTGGGTAGGGGAGGGACCTTTAAAACTTACCTAGCATCATCCCAACGCACCCTCCCTGGCAGCATCCCTACAACCAGCTCCTCCTTCCCCATGATCAAAATTATTTGGGTTATTTCCTTAAATAAAATTTAGTGAATTATTAAGGTAATTTACTTAAGAATTAACTGACCTGCTTGCACCCAGACAGATATTATTTAAGCTCACGATCGATGCAGCCTCTCCTTGCAGACAAGAAGGAATTTGCATTTCCCTTTTCCATCCTCTTTCTTACAGACTCTAAGTTCTTATCTCTAAAATGTGTCCTCTTCTGTCAAATTTGGCTGATATTAGTCCCTGGGTTAAAAAAGCTTCTGGAGGAATAGCGAGTGACAGTCAGTCCGAGTGCATAAACCTCATTTCTGTTCATTGGGGGGAAAAAAAAAAAAAGAAGCAAGCACAAAAACAGGGAAGAAGCTTCAAAGTGACTGCAGCTGATAAATGAATCTTTCACCCCATGTGACAAAAATATATTTATCAAAAAAAAAAAGAGCGAAGCAAGTACTTTTTCTCGGAATCAATTTTGAGAAAGACGATGTGTGCTCTGCAGATGCTCCAAAATGCAGGAGCAGGGGGAGGACCAGTGCCCTGAGGTGAATCTTGGCATTAAAAGCATCCTTAAAGGGAGGGATGCTGCGGCTCTGCTGACAACCAAGCACTCCACAGGGCTGTGATGTCCTGCCCTGACTGATGCTGCTCCAAGCACCTGCAAAGGCAGAAAAAAACGCTCCTCTGCCTGCGCCAGCCTGGCACAGGGATGGACAGAGCAGGGATGCAGGGAGAGATGGAAAACTCAGCATCCACCACAAGAGCTTTCCAGAAGCGTGTGTTTCATTGCGGACCTGCTGTCAGGGTGCGAGAAACTGCTGATCTCAAAAGAAGGGGGAAAAGCTGTGAGAGAAAACCATCCACTGCCTCATGGACAGCCCTTCATCCACATCTGTGGCCTTCCCGTCCTTCAGAGGCCTCTGCAGACATCGCAGCCAGGACCCTGAAAACTTCACCCGGTTTATCTCCTCACTCACAAGGACCAAACATGCACGTGGCAAGAAAAATACAGAAATCATTTCCCAAAGCACCCCTGAGCCTCCACATCCTGCTGTAAAACCTCCTGCTGCAAAAATTACTGCTCCAAGTTTCACCATCACCGGCCCAGCTTCCCGAGCCAAAGAAAAATATAATCAAAGACGCCTCCAAGGCGATCGTCTGGCTGGGAAGAGACATTCCTCAGATCAACGATATGCCCTGATTAAGGGAGTACACTTCCCGAGGGTTCAGGCATACACTCCTCTCTCCTCTCACTGTGCAAAGCAAACACCTTCTTGAACATAAAATGTTGTTATTAACCTCCAGCTGACAATCACAGCACAACCACAACCCTTCCTGCTTCCTTTTCTTCTCCCGCCCAGACACACAACAAGGTATTTTTGATGACATGTTATTAAAATGCTCCCCGGCTTCACTGCAGTTGGACACGGCGCCCAGGAGTCCTCTGGCCCCGGGGGGTTTGCTTCTGGGTGGGAAATGCAGCACCCAAAAGCAAACCAGCATTTTAGCCTGGAGGAAAGGAGGCTCAGAAAGGACATTCTCATTCTCTACAACTCCCTGACAGGAGCGTGCAGCCAGCCGGGTGCCAGACTCTTCTTCCAGGTAACAAGTGACATGATGAGAGGAAATGGGCTCAAGCTGCACCAGGTGAAGCTGAGATTGGGTATTGGGAGAAAGTTCTCCACTGAAAGGGTGGTCAGGCACTGGCACAGGCTGCCCAGGGCAGTGGTGGAGTCCCCGTTCCTGGAAGTGTTCAGGAAGGATGTGGATGTGGCACGTGAGGACATGGTTTAGTAGTGGATACAGTGGTGGTCCTTGGATTGGTGATTGGATTTGGTGCTCTGAGAAGTATTTTCCAACCTTAATGATTCTGATTCCATGATTTGCAGACTACTGCTTTCGGCTGGCTTGGTTGGACCTAGGCTGCACCATACTCCTGCCAGTGACTGGAGCACCCGCTTGTATGCAGGATGAAAAAATCCTTTAAAATTCACTCCAGGGTAATTCCTGCAAGATGCCTGACTAACAAACACTAAGAAGTGTTTTCACAGATACTGACATCCTTCAAGGCCACCTGCAGAACCTGGTGGCCCCAAAGTGACATCCCCATGGACCATGTAGCAGAAAGAGCAGAAACACAGGTGAGCCCAGCTCCGCAAAGCTGCCCCAGCCCCAGTCTCACCCCCGGCTGTTCCACCCAAAACCAGCTCGATGTTGCTCACAAAGCTTTGGCTTCACAAGAGAGACGCTCAGTCTGGTGACAGCCAAGCCCCCTGAAATATCTGCAGCGCATCCCTGTTGCAGCTCAAAAGTGCTGTGGTAGCACAGGCAGACTTGTGAGATTTAATGAAATTATGTAAAACACTTGGGGTCGCAACTGCTTATTTCATAGAAACACAGAATCCCAGAATGGTTTGAGGTGGAAGGGACCTTAAAGCTCATCTCATTCCACCTCCTGCCATGGGCAGGGACACCTTCCACTGTCCCAGAGTGCTCCAAGCCCTGTCCAGCCTGGCCTTGGACACTTCCAGGGATGGGGCAGCCACAGCTTCTCTTGGGAACTTGTGCCAGGGCCTCCCCACCCTCACAGGGAAGAATTTCCTCCTAACATCCAACCCAAATCTACCATCTTTCACCTTAAAGCCATTCCCCCTTGCTCTGTCACTGCTTGACCTTGCAGCAGGCCCTCTCAACACTAATTTGGGGGTGGATGGCGTGTGACCACTGACACCTGGCATGGCACAGGTGGTGTCAGGGACCTTTGCTGCTGCAGTGTGACACCCTCCCGTGCCACAGCCTCCCAAGCCACCCTTCCCAAGCCAACCCGAGCACTCGTGTCCCATGCCAGCTGCCACCTAACACAGCTGGCGGCAGCTTGGATGTGAGCATCAGCTTCTCCCAAGCTTCTGTCACAGTCCCAGTGAATATCAGCCAAGCAACACGGCTCCTCCAGGATTTCATGAGTTCAAAAGCATTTTTCAGAATTAATTATGAACTCTGCTAATGGCTTCCCATCGCAGGTTCCTGGGGAAGCAAGCTGGCGGCAGCTGTGCATCCCCCAGTAGCTTCTGCTCTGGCGCAGGGCAGGCTCCAGTGGTGGAGAAGCCTCTCCAGGGTGGAACAGCCTGTATGAACCAGTCCCAGAGAGCTGAGCCTGCTCCAGAGGGAGGGAAAAGGTGGTTGTTTTTTGGGTTTCTTTTTGTATTAAGGCCAGTTGCAGTGGGTTGGCCCTGGCTGGATTCCAGGCAATCACCAAAGCAGCTCTCTCACTCCCTTCCACAGCTGGACAGGGGAGACAAAATAGAGCGAAAGGGTCATGAGTTGAGATGAGGACTGTGAGCAATCCCTCACCAAATACCATCGTGGGAAAAACAGGCTTGAATTGCAGATATTAATTGAATGTATTAACAACACAATCAGAGCAGGATAATGAGAAGTAAAATAAATCTTAAAAACACCTTCCCCTCATCCCTCCCTCCTTCCCAGCTCTACCTCCTCCCCCAGCGGTGCAGGGAGATGGGAATGAGGGTTCTTATCAGTTCAGAACAAGTTGTTCCTGCCACTGCTCAAGGAGAGAAGTCAGAGTCCTCCCCCTGCTCCAGCGTGGGGTCCCTCCCACAGGACAGTTTTCCCCAAGATTCTCCAGCGTGAGTCCATCCCATGGGCAACAATTCTCCACAAACTGCTGCAACATGGTCACTCTTCCACAGGGTGCAGTCCTTCAAGGACAGCATGGGTCCCCCCACAGAGTCACAAGTCCTACCAGGACACCTGATCCAGCACGGGCTCCTGTTTCCGCAGATCGGTATAGCCCTGCCAGGACCCTGTTCCAGCATAGGCTTCCCATGGGATCAGAGTCTCCTCTCAGGCATCCCCCTGCTGCAGGGTGGGCTCCTCCAGGGGCTGCAGGTGCATCTCTGCATCCCCCGGCCCTCCATGGCCTCAGAGGCACAGCTGCCTCACCAGGGGCTGCACCAGGGGCTGCAGGAGAATCTCAGCTCCGGCACCTGGAGCAGCTCCTGCCCCTCCTCCTGCCCTGACCTTGGTGTCTGCAGAGCTGTTCCTCTCACATGTTCTCACCCCGCTCCTCTCTGGCAATTAAAACTGGGCAACAACTTTATTTTCTTCTTTCCTCTGTTATCCCAGAGACATCACCATCATTCCTGATGGGCTTGGCCTTGGGGTCTGTCCTGGAGCTGGCTGGCATTGGCTCTGCTGGACACGGGGGAAGCTCCCAGCAGCTTCTCACAGAGGCCACCCCAGTAGCCCCTCCACTGGCAAAACCTGGCCGTGCAAACCCAATACGCCCACTCAAACCACTGGTGAGAAGCAAGAAGCTCGTGGGCAGCCACGTGCATCCTCAGGTCACCCAGGCATGACGTGACACCAGGGGATGGGGGACACCACAGAGCCACCCACCCCTGCTCCCCAGCTCAGGGACAGCCCCACCACATCCATGGTACCCCACACACATCCCTTCCCATCCTGGTGGAAATGCAGATGTTTGCCACCACCACCACCCCCTGCGCGGATGCAGCCACGCTGGGGAAGGAGATGAAGCCGAGCCAGCTGCCACAGAGGAGACGCCCTCGGTAAGTGTCTGCACGTTATGAAATACACCTGCAGCAGGTTCCTGGCCGACAGGTGTGGCAGGATTTGGTTCTGCAGAGATAGCAGAGGCAGAAGGTTGGTTCTGTCGGCACAGGTTCTCCCACCACCTCAGAAACCAGGTTCTTCTTCTCCTGGACCACAGCTGCCACGCGCCTGGGGGACAGGGAGGCCGAGGGCTGTCTCTGCAGAACAGGAGGTGGGAGCAGTGGCCTTTCTGGAGTGAGCACAAGACCAGCCCCAGCCAGGCTGTGGTGCCTAAAATCTCAGTGATCCGTGGACTGCCTGAAAGGACTCTCCAAGAGCTAACTCAAAGCAGCAAAATCTCAAATCTATTAATTTTCCATAATGAATTTTCTGCAATCCATCCATGATAGAGACACCACCTCCCAGTTCTGGGCACTGTTGAGGTACCTCTACATTTCAAAAGACCGACAATGACAATTCATAATCCAGCAAGCCAAGACTGCCCATGGCACAGCCCAAGGCAGACACAAAAGAAACAAAACTTCTCATTTTAGCAGCGAAGCTTAAATGCGCAAAAGTTTTGAGAACATCCAATGTTGTTCCCATCTCAGTCTGAAATGAGCAGGAAACGCCTTTCTCTTACGATCACCAGCAAGGCATCTATGTTGTAAGTGAATATATATAAATACATGTGCAAAAATGTATACAAATAAATAAATAAAAATAGCCAGGGTTGCAAACAAACAGAAGCTGATTGGTTGGCTACAGTAGCCCTTCATTTCAGATGACACAGTAATCTGCTAATTATCCTCAGGTGGCAGAACTGCCTCTTCTCCAAGGAGTTTCACAACAACATCCCAAGGCATTTATGGAGACTACTCATCCAGAAGCCTCAATGCTTCCAGTCTTCTGTGGTCCTTTCCCCAACCTGATGCTACCCCAAACAGAACAGCAAACTACTAACTCTGAAACTTAATGATGGTGTAACATGAATGTCTTAACACTTCTGCTAAACTGAAGAACAGTGAAATCATTAACAGTATTTAATTACTTCATCAAAACAGAGAGGAAGAATGTTAAATGCGTCCCAAACAGCTCCTGAAAAAGCTGCCCCCAGCTTCTACAGAAACCACAGGGTCTTGCTATGCTTTCAGCTACAGATCCTCACAAATACACAGGACCCAAAGACTCAACTGAACAGCAAGAACATGAAATTAAATTAGGTCCAGGACGGTTTTCTTGCTGCTTTGCAGAGACCTGTGGGCAAAATCTCAACCAGTGAGAACTACCACAATTTCACACCCTTCCTGCTGGGAAAAGACCAAGCAGAAGGAAGAATGGCTGCAAGGAGGAACAGGAGAGAGAGACATGAAAAGACAAGGAAGGGGAGAGTCGACACAGCAGAATTTGTCCTCACCAGGGGACCACCACAGAGTGAACTCAACCATGCAGTTCACCCCAAAGTGAGGATGCTCCAGAGAGCAAAAAAAAAGTATCATCTTCATCCAAGATCAAGTGCTGAAGGAGAGACTTCTGGAGATAAAGCCCAGCACCCCACCATCTCCCCTTCCACAGTTTGGATCCAGGGCTAGCATCCATCAAATATGTTTCCATGTCTTGCATTCTATTTTTCATGGCTCTCAGGAACCCTCCACAGACCATTCCCATCCCATTTCTGGATCAGGTTGACTGAGCTATGGGAACAACCGTGCCAAACCCAGCCAAGCCTCTCAGGTACCTCAGTCCTCTCCCAAAACACATCACAAAGGCAGAGCTGGGGTTCAGTTCATCTCCACAAATAGTCTCTCCAGTCTTCCATCAGCTGGAGAGCTCCTGGGTGCTGGACATTACCCCCAGCTCACTCGAGACAAGCTGCTTCCTCCCATCACCTTCACCTGCAGCAGCATCCAACTGCTGCTCCGCTGCTTTAAAAGCAACCTGAGATCTTATAAATGATACCAAAAAAAATGCACAGCCTGAGCTTCTCAAAACAGCCACTGCTCGTCTGTGCCAAAGATAACATAACTCAGCGCAGGGAAACCACAGCCTACAAATCTTACCCAAGGCTTGAGGGGATAAAATGTAGCACAAGGTTTTGCTCTTGGACCTTGGGTTCAGCAATGGCAGAGCAAAGCCTTTATGATCCTCACAGAGAAAAATGATGTGGGTGGACACAATAAAATGGCTTTTTCCACTCACTGGAGACAAAGTGTGAATATTTGCTTGTCAGGGTCACATAGATCACAAGCAGAGTGGGATGCTTCCTTCTCCATCCTGCGTGGTACTCCCCTGCCAGAATCTGGATGCTCAGAGGATGGTCCACCAACAAAAAGCCTTGCTAGGTTTTGTAGAGAAGGGACTATTAAATGGCCTGCTCTCATTTTGGCATCTTTGCATTGAAGGAAACAACCTGGAAGCACATTCTATCTTCTGCTTCCCCCCAGCTCTTCAATTTCTCTTAACAAGGCTGTGATTTCAAGCTTCATCCCACACCTGACTGAGTGGTGGAGAAGGAGCAGCGTGGATTATTGGAGAAGGAATGAACGTGGCACCCATGGACACATGGAAATAGCCGATTTGAGAGAAGCACCCAGGTTCTGGGGCACTGGGAAACAGCACCTGTCCCTTTCCTGTCTAATGGCATTGCTACCTCATCCAGTGTGGGATCTCACTGGGGGGAATATCACCCTTTCCAGAGAAGCCTGACCCAGGGAACAGGCCTGGGAGGTGAACCTCAGTCTCGTTCTATAGAAAAACAACTCCAAGGACTGAGTTTTGAGGCACGGGGAGGCCACTGACACCCAACAACTGTGCCTCCAGAGCTCGGCATTGCTGGGGGCAGCTGCGGCAAAAAGCATCCCACGACTGCCGGCTGCTCCGCTGCCACAGCATCTGTTGTCCCCTACTGTCACCCACCCCGGCCCCCGACACCACGTGCAGCCGGAGTGACTCTGCAGGAAAACCATAACCATAAAATGACAACAAAACCGGGTCTCTGGCGAGCCCTCGCTCGCTGCACCCGAACCGAGCCCGGGGGGGGCCTCACCTCCCG
>WEIT01011398.1:190897-202721 GCA_013389985.1 Dryoscopus gambensis
GGAGATGTAGTCCGGGGCTGAGGCCTGCCCGCCCCGGGGGGGGCCGCACGGCGGGGATCCGACAGGGACACCCCGAATGCCGCACGCCTGGGCCTCTGACAGGAACCTCCCGCACCGCACAGCCCCGCGATCTGACAGGGAACCTCCCCCGCACCCTCCCCACCCGCCGGGGGTCTGACAGGGACCTCCCGCATCCCGTAGCGCCGGGGCTCCGAGAGAGACACCGCTCATGCCGCAGCCTGGGCTCTGACCGGGATCCCCGCGATCCCTCAGTCCCGGGATGTGGCAGGGAGCCAGGGGTCCCGCACCCTGGGGATCTGACAGGGACCCCCCGCGATCCAGCACTCTGGATTCTGATAGGGACCCCCGCATCCCGCACCCCTCGGGGATCTGGTTCGGACCCGCTGGTCCCGCACCCCGGGGTCTCACAGAGATCCCTCGGATCCCACAATCCCGGGATGTGACAAGGGACCCCCGGGTGCTGCACTCCGGGGCTCTGCCAGGGAACCCGCAGATGCCCGCACCCTGGGACCCGCAGCCACCGAGTCCCGAGCTCGTGAGAGAGCACCCGGGGCTCGGAGCAGCCCTTGCGGTGGTGGTAACCCACCCAGCACGCAGCGCCCCGGGCAAACACGGATTCGCGTGTCCTCACCTGCATCCATCGGGATTCAGCTCAGAGCTGCAGCTTCTCCCATCCCGCCTCCTCGCGGCAAAGTAGCCTCCAGCCAGGCTTTTAGGAGCCGGGGGTTAAACTGGGCTGAAGAGAAGGTGACTGCAAGCGTATCACAGTACCACGGAATGCTTTGGGTGGGAAGAACCTTAAGGTCATTCAGTCCCACCCCCTGCCATGGGCAGGGACACCTTCCACTAGCCCAGGTTGCTCCAAGCTCTGTCCAACCTGACTTGGAGACTGCCAGGGATCCAAGGGCAGCCACAGCTGCTCTGGGCACCCTGTGCCAGGGCCTGCCCACCCTCACACACAGCAATTCCTTCCCAAGATCCCATCCAGCCCTGCCCTCTGGCACTGGGAAGCCATTCCCTGTGTCCTGTCCCTCCAGGCCTTGGCCCAAGTCCCTCTGCAGCTCTCCTGGAGCCCCTTGAGGCCCTGCCAGGGGCTCTGAGGTGTCCCTGGAGCCTTCTCTTGTGCAGGGGAGCACCCGCAGCTGTGCCAGGCTGGCTGCAGAGCAGAGGGGCTCCAGCCCTGGGAGCAGCTCCGTGGCCTCCTCTGGCCTGGCTGCAGCAGCCCCAGGTCCTTGTGCTGTTGGAGCCCAGGGCTGGGGCAGCTCTGCAGGTGGGGTCTCACCCGAGCGGGGCAGAGGGGCAGAATTCCCCCTCCCCTGCTGCCCTCGCTGGGGCTCAGCCCAGGGCACGGCGGGCTCAGGGCTGGGGCAGGTCCAGCTCTCACCCACAGCACCTTCTCCCTTGTCCCAGGGCTGCTCTCAATGCATTCTCCAGCCAGTCTGTGTTTGTGCCTGGGCTTGCTATAACCCACATGTAGGACCTTGCGTTTGGCTGTGTTGAATTTCATGAGGTTTGCACAGGCCCAGTTCTCAAGCTTGCCAAGGTCCCTGTGCAGGGCAGATAAGCGAAGTGTTTCTATATAAACACACAAATTTCAGAGACAAGAAATGTAAAAACCAGAATTTAAGCACCTTATAAACATCCCTCTAGCCCGCTGGATCCCTTCAGCCCCGGTGCCCAAAGCCACCCAGAAATGTTCCTACAAGCAATTTAAACCACTTTATACCTGCCATATCAGGCTCCCAGAAACACCCACCCAACAATCATCCCCCTTTTCTTGTGGTTTGAGCTGTATTCAAGAGGTTAACTTTATTTCTAACCATGGATTCTCTGTTGCTCCCTGTCTGGTTCTGCCGTCACACTCCTCCGGATAAATGGATCACGTTAATGAACATCAACGGGAGGACTGCAGCCATAAATTCACCAGAAATGCTGGCCTCTGAAGAAACCTTAATTCTACTCTGACAGCAAAATCGGATTCCAAAGATCTCTCTCCCTGCTGTGCTTTATTTTGGGCCGTATCGTTTGCTGGGCAGGTTGTCATGGCAACCTGATATTCACCGGAGGGTGGCTGTAATTGGGAGAGCACATTGTTAATTTAGCTCCCGCTTCTTTTTGTTTTGTTGTATTTTAAGCAAAGGGGGACTGCCTAGATTTTCATATTTTTATCTATGATCATACTATGGTTTAATTATTAATCCAAGTGCCAATAGCATCTCTCCAGCGATGGCTGAGCTGCAGAGCTCACCAGGGCAGAAAATGGCTCTGCCCACATCCCTTTCTTTCCCAGCTCATCTCCTCACACAGCCTCCCCACATTCCCTCCAGCTCCCAAGCCCCCAAACCAACAGCCCCCAGGCTCAGGATTTCACAGGGATGCTCCTGGTGCATAGGAGCAGGTTGGGGGGAAAAAAGAGGTAGGACCCACTCTTGTGTTAATGATAATTGGTTTTGAATTTCAGTGTCAGCTTTAACCGGAAAACAATTCATCTCAGATAGTTATTTAGAGCACCTCACTTTCTGTGGAGAACACCAGCCCATAATATTAACATGTGAACACGCTGGCACGTGTAAATCCAGCTCCTGGGTGGGCACAGCAGGTCCTGGCTCCACATGCTGGGACCTCTCCATGCACTCCACCCCTGCCCCGACCTGCTCAAGGCATCCTTGGCCTGGAGGTATCACAAAATGTCACAAAATGCCACCAAGCACTCGCCTGAATCCTTGCTGGGAGCTGGAGGGTGGCAGGGCTGGGGGCTCTGCTTCAGGGACTCGGATGGATGCTGGATCAGCACACACGACTTCCATCCTGAGATTTTTGGGAAATGACCCACCCTGCTGAGCGCAGCGTCTGTGGGAGTGTGAGAGGGAGCTGGGTTCATTTTTCTGGTAGGTGTTGGGGGGGGGGGATGTGGACGGGGTGGCAGCAGGGTGACAGCAGGGTGGCTGAAGGTAAACCCACAGATGGGTGCCACGCTCCGGAGGAGGTGCCGCGTCTGTCACCTCACCGCAGCGCTCCCACCCTCGCGCGGGTTTGCAGCTCCCCGGCCACGCTGCTCATGGCGTTCACCATCCACGTGTCCCAGCAGGAAGAAAGGGCAGCTTTCCGGTGGCTGGGGACTTTTCTCCAGGAGCTGGCGCAGCTCCAGGTCCAAAGAGCAAAGCGGAGCTGCCGGTCCCATCCCCACGCTGGAGCAACCCTGCTCTCCTCAGCCCCTCTGAGCTGCACATCCCAACCTCCTCCTTTCATCCCTGCTTCTGGCGTAATCCCATCATAGCTTAGAAAGGAGGGAAGTTGGGAAAGGAGAGGATTTCTGCTTAAAAGGAAAAAAAGGAGAGGAGTTGTAAAAGCTGGGGATGGAGGAGGGAACAGAAACATCCTTCTTTCAAGGAAAAGATGCTGTGGCTGCTGTTCTGGGTACCATATGCCAGGTAATAACACGAGATGACTCAGTGTTTGGGAAATTAAATTGGCTCTTCATTAAAAGCATGTATTTAGGGAGGTAGTGAGGTGTCAGGGGAGTCCCTGCATTGCCTTAGCAGAGGGAATTCAGGCAGGCTGTCTGGCTCCTTATGCTGCCTAGCATGGAGTTCACAAGGTGCTGGGACACGTATCCCGCCTCAGCATCCTCCCAGGGCTGCTCCTAGGGAAGCACTGAGCATCTCTGGGAAGATCTTAGTAGTTCTTCCTAAGCTCCCTCCTACCTAATTCAGTGGAAACTGTTGGGTATCTGCCAGTGGGAAGTGCTCCAGCCTCAAGACTTTTGTCCCAGGAAAATAGCAAGAGGCGGAAAGAGCAGCCGGGGACACGATGATATTTGAGAGCACAAGCTGCGACTCAAAAAATCCTGTGCCAAACTCTAGTCTTGCCCTGGCAATAGCCTTTAAAATGCCTTGGGAATCTGCTGATTCGAAGGGGAAATGCAGAATATTTATAAAGCACCTTGCTCGTAGCTGCGGTGTGATGGTAGCTTGGTGCTCCCTCGCTAGCTCGGAGAAAACCTTGGCCTCAGAGAGAGTAGCTGAAGGCAAAATTCAGTGTACTGTGTTCTGCTCAAATCATACATTCCCTCCATGGAATTCTCAGTTATACATGCAGACAGGTACTGAAAAATTAAGCTAAAGATGAGAATTTCTTTTTTCTTCCCAGGTCCTTCCAGCATAGGTGGGATGACGGAGGCGCCTGCCAGGATGGAGGCACAGTGATGACCTCAGTTGGTTTCTAAGAAGTGGCTGTGGCCCTTAAGTGCTCAGATGCTCCCTCAGAGACTTCTGCAGGAAAATAAACACTTAAAATAGTCGGTCAACAATCTTCCTGCCAGAATCAGACTGATCATTATTATGGTCGGGCTGCAGTTGAATTGAAAGCAAATAGACCTCCTTTAAAAACACAAATAATAGACCCACTGTAGGAGCACAGGACTGGAGACAGACAAGGTCTTTATTCCCATCCTGACAGAGCCTGAGTGAGCGGCTCTGCCCTCCTTCCCAAGCATCTGTCCCCCTTCCCAAGGGAGACATCTGCCTGTGCCTGGGGACCAGGGGTGTCGGATGTGGGGTTCCAGCAGTTCCTGCTCCATCCAGACTTTGTGGTGTGAGACAGCCTGGCTGGAGCCCTAGAGAGAACCAGAGATGATGGGGTGTGGATGTGGCCAGCCAGGGAGTTCCTGACAAAACAGATGTCAATACTCTCTCCTGTATATATGTGTATATATATATATATATATATATATATGTATATGTATATATGTAAAACTCAGATTTCTGAACAGGGTACCCACGGGTGAAGCAATGCTTGGCTGTGGTGGGAGGAGAAGCTGGTGTTGAAATGCTGAGTGTGGGGACAGGCTCCTTCCCCCACTTCCCAGTTATTTTTAGAAGGGCATTTTTATCCAGCACAGCCATGGGTGCCAAGGCTGTTTGCAAGTCAAGGCTAAATTCACTGGTATTTGGAGGAGGTCTGAAATGGGAACGGCCCGGGCGCCTGGAGAGCTGGGTTTGCGAGCACTGATTTGCTCCAGAAGGGTTGAAATCCTGCTCTGATGCTGCTTTCCGTACTGCAGGTGAGAAGATGCAACTCAGAACAGCAGGATTGTCTCCTTGACCTCCCATGTAGCTTAAAATAATAGCCCTAATTTCCCATATTTCACATAATTCAGTTGAATAATGAGACTACCTGGACATAATTAATTACTTTCCTCCGCCGATTTAATTCACAGCTACATCTTTGGATTGAAGAGGTCTTAGAAATACAAAGTATGATTATCCAGGTGAGAACAAATTGCCAATTTAAAGGATCACCATGATTCCAGCCCTGAGGATTCGCAAAGGTCAAGCTGCTGAGGAGGCTGAGCCGAGAGCTGGCAGAGGCAGCGCAGGGACCTGGGATGGTGATGAAGGATGTCCTTCCACACCAGGCAAGATGGATCCTGTCAGATACCTCCGCAGGGTGACAGAAAACATCTCTGACAGGGACACCAATAACTCCAGTTTTGCCGGAGTTCAAATTAAACATTGACAAGCATGTTTTGCAGTAGCGTGGCTGGCCAGGAAATATTACGGTAACCCAGAAATCTCTCCCTTCCTCTGGCTGCAAATGGGATTTTTTTCCCATGATCCCTTACTGTGGGCATTAATTGCATCAAAGGATTGTGATGCTGCTCAGAGGGGTGCAGTAGGAAGAAATTGCTAATAGTTGGGGTGGGACAAGAAGCAGGGGAATTTCACTGGGTGAGGGATGTGGAAAATCCAGAACACTGGATGGGGGAACGACAGCAAAACATTTTTCTAATTTGATTTTCCAGGGAAAAACTATTGCAATCTTTCAATAAAGGGGACTTAGAAGAAAGGTGAGGGCAGACATTTTAGCAAGGCCTGTTGTAACAGGAGAAGGGGTGAAGGTTTTAAATAAAAAATTTCTGGATTTAGATTACATATAAAGAAGAAGTCTTTTACAGTGAGGGTGGGGAGGCCCTGGCACAGGGTGCCTGGAGCAGCTGTGGCTGCCCCTGGATCTCTGGAGATGTTCCAGGCCAGGTTGGACAGGGCTAGGAGCAACCTGGGACAGCGGAAGGTGTCCCTGCCCATGGCAGGGGGTGGGACTGGATGAACCTGAAGGTCCCTTCCAACCCAAACCACTCTGTGATTCTGCGGGTCTCTGCCTTGGCCATTTCATCACTCAGTATTGTACTGCGCCCAGCAGTTCTACTGACACTGTTGATTTTTAAGCAAACTGCAGCCTCAAAAGTCTGCCTGGAATGAAGTAATAGCAAGAAAGCCAAGCTCTGGGCTAGCACGCTGGTCCTGGGCACACTTTTCATCATGGACAAGGCTGAGGAGAGCAGCCTGGGCACCACAGAGAGCTGGGATGGCTGTGCCGTCTGAGCTGGCTCTGCCAGAGCCAGGGCTGATACTGCCGTGGGGCTAGTAGCCCAACCCTTGGCTGGAGAGGGAGGAAGGCAGGATGACTCAATGGGCTTGAGTTTGGATGGCCTGAGCTACTAGTGATTGCAGATGAAAGCCTTCAGTTCTCAGCTTCAGCTTTCCTGCTCTGAAGTGGGTACAGCTCTACTTTTCCTGCTGGGAAAGCACCTTGAGAGTCAGCTTTCAACATCAATGTCGTGTTTGTAGGGATAACAGCAGCCTCAGGTCGGCAAGGACTCCTTCAACATCTGCTTGTGGTCCTTAGGACATGTCCTAGGAGAGAATCTTCTTTGGGAAAACAAGAAATGTCTCGGACTGTAATGCTACAGCCTCATGCCTCATCTCCTTCGGGGTTGTGGCAGCTCCCTCGCCTGGTCTTGGGTTAATCCAGAACCTGGTTGGGAAGAGCCCATCAAGGAGGCCTTCACCACACACCTGCTGATGGCAGCAGCCCACGTTCTGGCTTCTCCTGCTCCTGGGAGCCCACATCCTCTGCAGTCACCTGCCTGCACCCTCTGCTATCTCCCATGCATCTTCTAACACTGCCCTCCCTGGCCCTGACTCACCTGCGGGTATGGACATCCTCCCTTTCCAGCCACATCCTCTTTCCCCTACCAGCAGAGCCACCAAAAAGGAAGGAAGATTGGCAGCAAACAGCACTCCAGCTCCCATCAGCCACGGGGGAGCTTGGAAAACGTGTATTTTTGCCAGATAAGTAGTTTATATTTTATGTGCAATGGAGAAACCATCAGGGTTGCTCAGACTCTGCTCCTCCAAGGAGAAGGACTCACACCCCTCCTTCTACCGGCGAGATGTGATGCCTCGGAGCACCCGAGTCTCTCATCCTCTTTTCCTCACTGGGCATCTCCATGCTGTGAAATGATAGTCCTTAACCACATAAACTTGTGGTTTCCACATGCCAGCAGCTCAGGCTGAGCAGTGACAAGAGCCCAGGATTTACCCTTTGTCTGCTAATAAAATAAGCGAGCTTATCTTCAGGCTGGCTTTGCTTCTTATCACGTTGCTTTGGTAAAAATACACCCTGCTGGAGTCCTGCCCTCCCTTCCTCAGCAGCTGCCGAGGGCTGGCACCCCAGTTTCGACCCCATTTGCCTTCCCAGTAAGGCAACTGGGGAGGAAAGGGAAATATTTTCATTCCCCGCTTGCTGCAAAAGCTGTTGGAAAAAAAGGGTTTGATAGGCTCTTGCTTTTGATACGAGGAAAAAAGAGATAACAGTATCAAACCACAGGCACGTCAGGCACATGGCAGGTATTTTATCATGTTCTGGCCTCTGGGAATCGGAGTAGGGCAGGTTTATATTAACCGTGCTGGGACAAAATAGAGACATGCCGATACCCTCATATCTACGCACAGGGTAGCAGGCACACATCAGGTGGAAATTTGCAGCTGCCCAAATAACCAACAACATGAAGGTGCCAGCTGACCTGCCCAACACAAGTTATCCCCTCTAGCACGGGCATTGCTTAAAGATTTGGCTGCTTGAAAGCCAAACTTCTGTTTGTTCTCCCCAAAATACTCAGTATGTGACGTCAGAAATGACAGAAATAATGAGAGGTCTTTTCACCTTGCTCTGACCGAAGCTCTTCACCCCTTTGAGCTGGAGTGTGGAGCTCAGGGCACCGAAGAACCAGAGGGACTGGGGGAGTGGCCTTGAAGGTTTCCAGAGATAGGACATCTGCCACCTCTCTGGGCAGCCTGTGCCAGGGCCTCACCACCCTCACTGTAAAAAACATCCTTATATCTAATCTAAATCCATCCTCTTTTGCTTTAAAACCTTTACCCCTCCTCCTGTTGCAATAAGCCCTGCTAAAATGTTTGTCCCTGGTGCTGCGCACAGATTTGCAAATGGCTCTTAGATTTTCCACGATTTTTCCTAAAGAATCCCTCAAATGCTATTAAAAAAAAAAAGAGGCAGGTTGTGTTTTTTGTTGGTTTTTTGTTTGTTGGTTTGGTTTTTTGTTTGTGTTTTTTTTGTTGTTGTTGTTGTTGTTGTTTGGTTTTTTCCCCCAGAGCTTTTTCCATAAAATAATAATCTTGCTTTTCTAATATGTTCACTCTGGTATGACTGTGCTCTACCCCAGCTAGGGACCCCCCGGCGGGGATGACTCCACACCACCCTGGCTTTCCTATGTAGCAGGACTCAACTGTTTTTCCCCAGGGATAGGCCACAGGGAGATGGTTTCCTCCCTGCATCGAGTGAGGAAATTTCCTTTGTTTCAGAAGTGACAGTAAAACCTGGGAAGATGCTGAGTTCATCTCTGCTTAGCTTTTCTCCTATGAATAATTATTAGCAGGTCTTTGGAGCTAGACCAGGGGTGAACACGCACAGCCCTTCAGTCAGCAGATATTCCACTGTCCCTTCTTCTGCTGCCAAAATAAAATGTCTAATTTAACTCAATTTCTAAATTATACTAATTAAAAAGTACTAGCAGCACAATTAAGTGCGCTCCGCAGAGAGAAACTGCTTTTCATTAAAGGCCTGCTTTTGGATTCCAGATAATATGGTTTCCAGCAGATAATGTTTAATTTCTGTATAATAATCCCGTATTCCCCAGATGGGCTTCGTTCACAGGGGTTGAAGTGCAGACAGCTAGAGCAATAGTAGACTCAAACCTTCGTTCCATCATCCATCCAGGTCCTGGAGCTGAGAAAATCCATGATATTTGCAAGGCGTGGTGATGGGAAATTATTTTCTATAGTTTTAGAGAACAAAAAAACCTCATCTGCTCTCCCAAGTGAGCTGTGTGCTCCTAAGAGGGATTTGACTTCAGGAAGGAGTGAACTTTGCTACAAGAACAGCCCTGAATAAATCTTCTTCTATTTGTTCTCTCCAGGACACAGCCATTGTAATTGAACAAGGGATTATCAAGAAATACAGGTCTGCATGGCAGGACATGAAAGATGGACAAATTTTAAGAGCAAAGGAAATTAAGGGTGTGGGACCTGGGGCTGTGGTGGATTCCTCATCGTCAGGAGTCTTTAATTAAGTTGTTTCTCTTTTTTTTTTTGGGGGGGGTGCATTTAATAGAGGCTTCTAAAACAGTGTGCTGGGGCTTTAGTGAATCGGTGGGCATTGTTTGGGGATTACAGGGTGGGGCTCTGTGGGCTGTGGGAGAGAAGACATCAGAGGAGACCGTCCCTCCTGGCCTTGACTCAGCGAGCCTGTTCCTGCTCCCCTTGGGAAAGATCCACCTGCAAACATTGCCTCGGAAATCCTGGATAAATTATTTGGGTGTGCTTGGATGCAAAGGGAAGCGTCAAACCTGGTGGCACCCCTGGCTGTGGTGGGGCTGTGACCACCGTGCGAGGGCACTGTCCCACTGAAGGGACTGGGGAGAAAACACACATGAAAAGTGAAAAAAAAGCCTGTTAAAGAAAATCATAGAATCCCAGACTGGTTTGGGTTAGAAAGGACCTCAAAGGTCCTCTAGTCCAATCCCCTGTCATGGGCAGGACACCTTTCACTGGACCAGGTTTCTCCAAGCGCTCTCTAACCTGGCCTTGGACACTTCTGGGGATTCTGTCTGGAGAGACAAGAGTTTTGGGTTTTAATAGATTAGGGGATGTATGAATGAATGTTTCTTTTCCCAGGAAAGTTTGGGCCACGTGATCCTTGGGGTCTCTTCAGACTGGAATTCTGTGACCCCTCACAGTGCTGCAAGCCCAAAGACCAGATAACACATAGACTGGCCACAAGCAGCTAAGATACTTCCAACATACGTAAGGAGGTTTCTGTTTCCCATTTTCAGCATTAAATTGTAGTTTCTCTGTGTCTTTGCCTTCTGCTGTCTGACTCCTGTGGGGTCAAAATGCTCGGCAGAGGAGCTGGTACACCACATCCATGTGATATATGGGAATATACTAGGAAGAAATATAGGAAGGATCCACATAATAAAAAACACACAGGAAGGAACTCCTGTCTGTGAGGGTGGGGAGGCCCTGGCACAGGGTGCCCAGAGCAGCTGTGGCTGCCCCTGGATCCCTGGAAGTGTCCAAGGCCAGGTTGGGCAGGGCTTGGAGCAGCCTGGGATAATGGAAGGTGTCCCTGCCCATGGCAGAGGGTGGCACTGGATGAGATTTACAGGTCCCTTCCAACACAAACCATTCTGAAATCCTCTGATCCTTTGGTGTTACTCCCCATAATAATGGGAATACAAAAATCCTCAGAGCAGCAGAAGCCCTTTCTGTCACTGAAAGAACAATACCCCCGCTGGACTCACTAACTGCGTGTCGAGCACACATCCCTGAGACCCGCAGCCCGTCCTTCCCCATCCCCTCCCCTCCTCTTAGCACAACAACCTGTCTGAGACAAGAGAAAGGAGCTGGCTGCCCCTCCTGCCCCAGCAGCACAACATCCCACACCCCACCCAAGGGCAGCTCTGGCTTTGAACAAAGCAGGCATCACCCTTTGAACTGCCCTGGGCTCCTGCTGCAGCTCATGGCAGGTGAAATGTGGCAGCAAAGTTTACATAAAGCACACTCAAACAGAGCTTTGTTTGTGCCTCTGAGCCATCAGCTACAGCAGCTGATATTTTCTTGGCTTTCTACAGGTTTTGTGCCATAGTTTGTCACACAGAGGATGAATTCCAGGAATCCTTGTGATTTCGATGAGAACAGGTTCTCAGTACCGTGACCCTGATACACCAGTAGCCTTCTCTTCCAGCCCTTTTCCCACATCTGAGCCTTTGCTGGCTGCAGCCCAGCCTCAGAGACACCTGAGTCAGGTCCTGAGTCAGCACTCAGAGGAGCTGGTCTTGCTCCCCTCACTTGCAGCACTCAGCCTGTTCCAGCCTTGGGCGTGTTTGCTCACTCAGGTTATTCCCGTTCGAGGTCTGACCCGAGGACACCCAGCAGAAACAATTCCCGGTGGGTTCACGTGGGTGTTCAGAAAACTAACCTGGAGCCACATTCCTGCACGAACGCTGCTGAAACACAATTTGTGAGACCATTTTTCATAGACCATTGGACTGTACCTCTGCAAGGCCAGGTTGGACAGGGCCTGGAGCAACCTGGGACTGGTGGAAGGTGTCCCTGCCCATAGCAGGGGGTGGAACAAGGTGAACTTTAGGGTCCCTTCCAACCCAAACCATTCTGGGATTCTCTGATTCTTAGAGACCATAACCCTCAGCATCCCCAGCCATGCAGTAACCATATTCCTGCCATATTCCTGTACCACGTTCCTGCCTGGAGCGCTTTTCCCATACAGATGTTGTTCCCATCATTCCCATCCCCATCCTCTGTCTGGCAGCGGTCACACACAGAATGGATATCAGGATATTTTTCCCATGGATTTGGGAGAGCGGGGAGAGAAATCTCGTTTTGTTAAAAAAAAAAAGAAAACAAAAACCAACCACCACCCC
>WEIT01011398.1:206055-231286 GCA_013389985.1 Dryoscopus gambensis
CCATGGGAAGATCGTAGAATCACGGAATCATTTAGGTTGGAAAAGTCCTCCATGACCATCAAGTCCAACCATCCCTCCAGCATTGCCAAGGCTACCATTGACCCATGTCCCCAGGTGCCACATCCACACAGCTTTTAAATCCCTCCAGGGATGGGGACTCCAACACTGCCCTGGGCAGCTGTGCCAGGGCTTCACAACCCTTTCCATGAAGGAATTTTCCCCAGTATCCAATCTAAACCACCCCTTGCACAGCTTGAGGCCGTTCCCTCTCCTCCTGTCCCTGTTCCCTGGGAGCAGAGCCCGACACTCCCCGGCTGCCCCCTCCTGTCAGGGAGTTGTGCAGAGCCACAAGGGCCCCCGTGAGCCTCCTTTTCTCCAGCCTGAGCCCCTTTCCCAGCTCCCTCAGCCGCTCCTGGGGCTCCAGCCCCTTCCCCAGCTCCGTTCCCTTCCCTGCACACGCTCCAGCCCCTCAGTGTCTCAATGTCCTGAGGGCCCAGAGCTGTCCCCAGCACTGGAGGTGCCCCAGCAGGGCCAGCACAGGGGACGGGCCCTGCCCTGGGGCTGTGTCACACCGTGGCTGGGACAGCCCAGGGGCCATCGGCCTCTTGGCCACCTGGGCACCCCTGGGCTCATGTCCAGCTGCTGGCACCAGCACCCCCAGGGCCTTTTCCAGCTTTCCAGCCCCTCTGCCCCAGCCTGAAGTGTTCCATGGGGTTGGTGTGACCCATGAGCAGGACCCAGCACTTAGCCTTGTCAGCCCTCATTCCACTGGCCTCAGCCCACGGATCCAACCTGTCCAGGTCCTTCTGCAGAGCTTTCCTGCCCTCCAGCAGATCAACACTCCCACTCAACTCGGTGTCACCTACAAACTGACTGAGGGTGCCCTCGATCCCCTCATCCAGGTGGTTGATAATGGGATGAGAGTGGGAAGGTTGTTGAGAGTGGTGGGGATGTGTGTTCCCAGCCTGTGTGTCCCCAGCCACGCCTGGGGGTGTTCCTCCCCACAGTGACCCACAGCTGTGACAAGTGAGGGTGTCCCTTTGCCACCTCAGTGCAGGACCATCCTGGCAGGGGTGTCAGGTTAATATTTAAAGATTTCTTGCTTGGGCCTTTAACAGGTAGCCCTACGTTGGGGAAGAGTTTGGGAAAGGGAATGGTCAGCAGGCAAAATGCACTGATGATGGTGGAGATCACCAGAAAATCCCGCCGCACCTGCTCCAGCCCCAGCTACCACACGTGGCGGGCTGGATGTATCTGGGCATTCCAGACGCTGAGGCAGCTCCCATCACTGCAGAGATCTTCACCACTGAGATTTCAGCGCCCAGCCAGGGTCCTGAGCTCCTGACAGCAGTTTGGGGGTCGTTTCCCCTCTCCAAGGCACCCAGAGGCTGAAGGCACGCCTGTGAGATCCCTCCAGGGCTCGCTGTGGTCAGACCCATCGCAGACCAGGCGTCTGGTTGCAGCCTGGCTGCAGAGCTCGGGGTGGTACAGCAGGCTCTGCCCCCCACCACGTGGACAGCTATCACCTCCTAATCCTTTAGGGACGGGGACTGCTTGGGGAAACACCAGGAACAGCACGTGGAGAAGTGACCAAGCTCCCAGCAGCCATGGGCGTGCACTGGATGCAGCTCCCAACTAATTTTCCTCCAGCCACCCCCTCCTCCAGGAACACAGCTCAGGGCCTTCCTGAAGCCAGGGTTGGAGAGGAGAAGGCAGAGACACACCACACAAGCAAGTCCCACAGCGGCATCTTTGCAAGAAGATACTTTAGAATTTGTTTTAACTTGCTCCTTAATGTCCTGTGGATGCTGTCTTACTCTTCCCCTGGAAGTAATGAGTATTTTATTCTCCAGGGGCTGTCTCCATACCCGTATGTCAGTGTATCTTCTCTGCTCTCAGACTTTGTGGGCATAGCTCAAAACCTGTTCCACTTCCCTGAACACCATTCGCACTGGGGAAAGTGCCGTGAGATCTAATTGGGACTGCAGCTTATTTCAAATAATGACAGTTTCCATGTGCAGGACTCTGCCAGCAAGCCAAGGTCTGGTGGGACACTAGGAAGTTCTCCCACACAGAGGAAATACTCCAGGGCCATGTCTGTGTGGAGCTGACCTCCCTGCTGGAGCAGCTGGCCACGTCCCAGCCCTGCTATGTGCCAGGGCTCTTTCAGGGTTCCTGGGCATCCACCCAGCAACCCAAAGCAAGTGAGCCTTGGATTTTAGGATGAGGACCTTGCACCTGCCTGTGACTGATGAAGCTGGTGGTCTGACGGGTGCTGATGGCGTGGGTGGTGCACAGGCTGCTCTGCTTGGCCCAGATGCCCCCTCGATGGCCACAGTGCCTCCTTCATGGCCAAGATGCCCCCTTGATGGCCCTAGTAACCTCTCAGTGGCCATGGCACCCTCTCAATGGCCATGGTGCCACACAGAGCATGGCATCTAGTGGCACTGGAGTGACACTGAGCCCACAGAGTCACCTTTTTCTCCAAATGCATCTGAGCCAAGGCCCTGGGTCCTGCTCTGTGCCCAGGGGCTCTTATCGACGCTCTGCACTACTTGGAGAAGAGTCTGTCCAGGGTCTTCTTGCTCTTGCTCATCCCTTCCCTGAGCACGGCTGCTCCAGGGCCCCTCACCCACACACAGAGCCCTGGAGCCCACACGCGGCACAGCTGGATGTGCCACATGCTCACCGTGTCCCTGAGCATGACCGATGTTTTCACGGCTCGCCCTTAGCTCTGGCCAGCACTTGTCAAGAGGTCAGAAATCAGCGTCCTGCTCCCAACCCCGACACCTCTGCAACCCCTCCAAGTGCTTCTCTGGCTCCCCCAAGAGGCACAAAGAGGGGTAGGGAATAGGGTTGGGGAAAATCCACCTTTCATGAGTTCCCTAGGAATGGAAATCAAGTTGGGAAAGAGCTTGGTGAGCAGATTTAACATGAGGACTGCGTTAAACAGCAAGATAAGGTGGAGGTCAGATGAATGTGGGGGCTGGAACACACTGCCTCCAAGCCAGGCACCGCAGGAGCAGGCTCCTGCTTGCCTGCCGGGATCCGGTGATGGGGAGGACTGGAAAGGGACTGGAAGGCTTCAGGGACCTCCTGATTTTGGATAAAGGAGGGGGTCTCGGCCCTGGTTGTGCTCCCTGGTGCTGGCCTGGCTGCACTGCAGCTGTATTTTTCATTATTTTTGGTTTCTCAGCCGTTTTACCAAGGAAGTAACTTCGGAGGATGGACAAGAGGGTTAAACCCAGGAAACAGCACCCTGGTATAGTGGAAGGTGTCCCTGCCCATGGCAGGAGGCGGAATGGGATGAGCTCTGAGGTCCTTCCAACCCAAACCATTCTGTGATTCTATAATTCTGTGATTCTGTTGTCTCCTGGTGTCCGGGTCCATAAGGAACTCCTGGCCCTCCACAGATGATCACAGGGCTCCTATTCTTCACAGGGACCTGCTGCCTCGACAGCCAGGATTTAACCTCCCCTCTAGACCTCTCAGAAATGCTTCCCTTTCTCTCCTGGCCCGGGAGCTGCTGCCAGGGAAGGCTGAGGTGGTTGCCTGGTCTGTGGTTGCGCAGGTGGCCACACAGGGGTGCCAGAGACTGGGTACGGCATCCATCCCTCCATCCCTCCATCCCTCCGCCCGTCCGTCTCCCGGCACCACACCGCCTCAGCCGCGCTCTGCCGCTGCAGCCCAGCGAGCTGTCCTCTCAGGAACGTGGTCCGGCATCCCGGGCTCTGCACCCGCTCCAGATCTGGCAAGCTGTGACAGCCGGGACGGCAGCACTGCTGGAAATGTCAGTGACGGGCTGCTGCGAGACTCAGAGGCTGCTTTTGGTGCAGAGCAGGGCACGGAGTATCACAGAATCCCAGAGTGGTTTGAGTTGGAAGGGACCTTAAAGCCCATCCAGTCCCACCCCCTGCCATGGGCAGGGACACCTTCCACTATCCCAGGCTGCTCCAAGCCCCATCCAGCCTGGCCTTGGACACTTCCAGGGATCCAGGGGCAGCCACAGCTGCTCTGGGCACCCTGTGCCAGGGCCTGCCCACCCTCACAAGGAAGAATTTCCTCCTAATATCTAATCTAAATATCACATTTTTCAGTTTAAACCCTTTCCCACTTACCTATCACTATCTTCCCATGTAAAGACTCTCTCTCCATATATTTTTATCACCTCCCTTTAAGTACTAGGGTACCCTACAACAGCCGATGCAAGTCAGCCCTTCAATAATTGAGTAATAAAAAAAGAATAATGCTGGATGCTGCTTAGCCAAGTCCTGTCCCTTTGGAGTAACATCTCTCTGTTGTGTTGTCAGAAAGCAGTGAGTATTCGTGGACAAAAGGAGTCATACTTACAGTCATTGCTTAGAGCAATTCATAATGAGCAACTCCTGATTTTGAGGAAATTCTCAGCCTCCTCAAACCCTGACCTTCAGGGAAAACTGAGAAAGACCAGACACGTGTAGGAGTGGCACTCAGGGACATGGTTTAGTGGTGGTCCTGGCAGTGGGGGAATGGTTGAATTCGATGCTTTTAAAGGTCTTTTCCAATCTAAATATTTCTATCATTCAGTAGACTTGTGTGCTGCTTGTTGCACGTGTGCTCCTTCCTGGTAGATGCTCCTTCTTTATTTGAAGATCTTGCTGGCTGCTCCTCGGGCCCTGCTCACTCGCCATCCTCCCTGCTTCATTTCCTTAGAGGAAGAAAACATTTCCTGGGCCACCATTATTAAAATATACCAAGTTTAATGAGCATTTCGGATGCCCAGATGCTGCTGCAGTGGGTGTGTAGCTGGCCAAAAGCGTGCTTGAGCACAGGCATTGCATAAGGCACCTCACAAAGGCACGGACGAGTCTGCTGAAGGAGCTCGGGAGAGGGGGAGAACAACAGTAACAGCTGGATGAACAAGGAAGGCTCACTGGGAGGCAAAGACAGAGGTGTTTTTATAAGCTAAGTATGCCTCCACAAATCACAGAACTCCTGCCAGTACCTTGACCTCTTGTGTTAATGACAAGGCAGGATCTGCAGGCAATTAAACAAGGAGCCAGACTGAAGCGCTGCCAAATCTCCCAAATTCATCATAAAGCCACATAACAACGTTACTCAGGGCCCTGCTCCAGGGGCTTAGAGCGTTGCATTTCCTCTTCATTATAGAAACAACCTCCTCACTCCCAAAACAGTTAAGTTTCTAGCCTCCCCAAAAGGTGGGGCAGAAGAGGAGCGGAGAAGCCTGGAAAATAGGAACCAAGTTTAACCTCACTGTTAAAAAAAGCCAACAAAACCCTGAAAGGAAAAGAGACTTGCAAGAGTCAGGAGGAAGGGGGGGCTGACTCATGGTATTTGAATGCTCAGGGTTGGCAGCACTGCCTGTGGCATTTCTGTTCCAGTCCAGCTCATGAAATCCTGGAAGTTTTGCAAGACACTGTTAGATGATTTCTAGACCAAAACTATGCTTCAGTTCAGAGAGTCCACGCAACCCTGCTCCGACTGCACCTTGTGACATCGATTTTTCAACCTCTGCTAGGGATGGAATGGAAGGATAACTGCAGACCAACATCCCTGCCACCGCCCCTGCCCTGCAGCCACCACTGGAGACCCAGAGCAGTACTGGAGCAGGGTTTTGGCACTGATCCTGAACACGAGCTGCTCCAAAGGCCATGAAGTCATTCCAGGTACAACCTGATTTGGGGGCAAATCCACAGAAAGCTTCTGTAGCCCCTCCCAGCACCTGTGGCATGTTAACAATTCAGTTCTTCACGTGATGGAGGAAAGCCTGTGGGTTTCACAGAGCAGGGGTGCTCCTCTGCCTGGGTCCCCCAATGCAGGGGGGCAGGAGCAAGATGCAGACAGCCCATCAGGGGTGTGTCCCTCCACACTCAGGCACTCGGCTCCCACGCAAAACCTCGGAACAAGGCTCTGATTGTGCCACGAGCAGACCTGGCGCACCAGGTCTGGAGATCTCTACACTGTCAGGCTGGGGCAGTGTAGCACAGCCACGAGCTGGGACCATCAGGAGGAGGTGGAAACTGGTCGGTGGGAGCAGGATGAGCTGGGAAGAAGGGAGGAATTACTGATTTCCGGCTGCAATCTGCGTAGGGTATGGCTCAGAGCGGGACAATTGGATCTGGAGATGCAGGTCCCCCAGCGCTGCTGTCTGAGTCGCTTTGCTGACCCAAGGCAGCTAAAAATAGAGGCAAGTGGATAAAAAATCGCCCTCTCTCCTGACAAACCGCATTAGTAACTAAGTGTGGCCTCAGAGAACCAGATTAGTGTGGCACAGCTGGATCCTCCACAGCCTGCCCGATGCTCGTCCTGCGGCCAAGACACTGCTCTGCCTTATCCACGTTTCAGGAACCTCCCCTGACAGCCTTCCCCTTGCTGGGACACTGAAAAGGTCTTTCTTTTCTCCCTAGTGCTTTATTTTCATCTAAGGCATAAGGGTACCTTCGGGATTCCTAGCCCTTCACCAGCCTGAAATATATCTAATAGCTTTAGAGCGGGAATTAGGCAGAAAATAGAGTTTCTTTAAGAAAATAAATTTAACCCCTGCCCCATTTTCTGCCTCACCATGGGGGACTAATCATAGGAAAACACATCACCAGGATGTTCCCAGCATCCTTCTCAACCCCACATTTATTAGGGTTGAGACTCCAGCACAGCTCTTGGTCACTGAGCCTAGAAAAGATGGACAGGTAATTTATGGCAACTTATCCCTTTCTGCCCTTCAGTCTCAGGGGAGCACAGGGCTCTTCACTGCCCTGCTGCAGGATTGGGGAAGCTGCCCCAAGCCTTAAGGGGGTCCTGAACCTCACCAAAAGCCAGCAAGAGTAAAGCCTCCTCATGGTTTTTTGCCAGGCTCATAAACTGGCCCCTGCCGAGCAGTGTCCTCATCTGGAGCCTCCTGCCTCATTCCTTGCTCTCTCAAATTATGCACCTCTCCCTTATTCCTCACTCTTTCTGCTCCTCCTGGGTCTCCTCCTCCAGTCCAGGGCTGCAATTAAAAGTCCAGGTCTCCTCCGTTTCCCATGGAGAGAGTCGCAGAGTCACCGCTGCCAGAGGGGGGATTTCAAACCTTCTTCTGTGATGTGTCTCACCTCCAGTCCTTGGCCTTGCCTAAACTTTCCCAGCCCTTTCTTGTGGCTAGGAAGAGAGCTCTTCCTAGGATGCATCATCAAGAGACTTGTGTAAATCTGGAATGCAGGTGCTGTTTCCAGCAATGTATGTTTCCCTGGAGCATTTGGCTGTCTCCTAATGGGAAAATTGTCTGCTAGCATGAATCCAAGGGCCCAAAGCTCTGAGCTCTTTGAAAAACATTACGCCTGAGTCTACTGTTTGAGGCAGGTAAAGCAACACGGTTCGCGTTTGGGGTTTTTTGGTAGAAAAATAACCAGAGGTGCAGAGATCCTGAGGTACACATCACACCCGCAGCAAAATTTTAGTTATCTCCCAGGCTTCTTGCTCCTGCCACGCTTTCCCATTTCCTTCTGTCGCAGCACAGGAATGCTGCACGCAGCTGGAATACAGCTCGATGAAAGATGCTGTGGATAATATCCTCGCGCTGCACACCAGCACTCGCCAATGTGACCTTGGTTAAAATTGGAAGCCATCCCAGATCTTTCCCCTTCACTAATATATTTAGAAGCCTGTGCTGAGCCTGGCAGAGCAGCACTAACCTGCGCACTCACGGGGTGTCAGAATAAATGTGCCGTGATAGATAGCTTAGGAGCTGCAAGGCTACAGCAGAGCAGCAGGCGCGGGGCTGGGCTGCGCGTGGGGATCCAGGAGTCATCATCTGGACCTTGGGCAAAGGCTCACAGAGGGACAAATGACAAACTGCCCATCCCACAGGCTGCCCAGGAGTGTGCGTGCTGGCTTTGAGGGAGTCTAATGCACTACACTGGTGGGACTGGCTCAAAGACAGCTTTCAGAGCTGTACAGGAGGCTTGAGGTTTTTGGAGCCTTGTGGAGATGAATGCTAGGATTAGCCTCTCTTGTGCACTTCCCAAATCTTTTTGCTACTAGACTGAAATACCTTGGCAGGAGATTACTTCTCTTTCAGGAGCATGAGAGCTGGGAGCAGCAAGCAGGGAGCTTGCTGGGGGAGGTCTTCCCACCCCAGCTATTCTGGAAGTGCCTGATAATAGTTATGAGTTAAAACACTTGAGATTATCAGGGCTCAAGGGAAACCTTCAGGTGACAGACACAAGGACTGTCACCACCTCCTAGGCAGGACAGATAAAGCTGTGTATCACCTTCCCAACCCTTGTCCAGGGAAATGCCAGCAGAAGAGAGAATAGCTTCTCTCACCTAATTCTGCAGCCCTTTCTGGTGCAATCCCCATGTAAACAGGAACACACAGGAAAGATAGACAAGATACGCTCTGAGCAACCTGGTCTAGTGGAAGGTGTCCCTGCTCACGGCAGGTGGGTTGGACTAGATGACCTTTAAAGGTCCATTCCAGGATTCTACAACTCTATGAAAATAAGGAAGCTGAGAGCACCAGCACAGCTAATTGGAGTGGCCTAATGACATCCTACCACAGCTGAGTAACTCTCCTCATTGGTGATAGGAAGCACCAGGTATTTCACCCTATTAACAAGTGACCACTAACAAAAGGAATACAGGTGTAGAGCACAGACACAGAAACCACAGCTCTGCTAGTGATTGTGAACTCAGTGGTCAATCCTTTTGCCTCTCAGAGCTGACAGAATTATCAAATGGTTTGGGAGGGAAGGGACCCTTAAAGGTCAACTAGTCCAACTGTCCTGCAGTGAGAGTAACCTCCTCCACCGGACCAGGTTGCTCCAAGACCTATCCAACCTGGCCTCGATGTGCAAGCTTAAAATCACTTGGGGTGCTGTCTCCTTGCAGAGCTTCACTGATGGCTGCAAAGAACTCTACCCGTAGGCATGATTATGGAAAAGCTTGGGGGACTCCTCCATGAATAAGGTCTAACTGGGTGATCGGGCATGACTGAGATAAACTCATGTCTAGGCCGTAGGAAGTAGGTTCACAAACAGCTTTTCATGCATGGTTATTTACTGGGGATTACTGGACCAGGCTGGCTGGAGTTGTATCTGCTGTGTTCACTCATGCTGTGTGTAACAGCACAGAGCATGTCCTTTGGTGCTGGTCACCAAGTGACGGAATTCAGGGCCAAGGCAGATTTCACAGCCTTGAGGAACAGCCTCAAAACTCAAGGTGTTTAGTGTCTATGCTGGTTTTGTCCCTTGTCCCTCTTCCCAGCAGTACAATCTCCGAACCCAGACTCCTTCATGTATTATTAGCCTGTTCCTGCCCGTTTTAGACCAGCCACCAAGCCCTCCAAGGCACCTGGAAATTGGCACTCCTGCTCACCCAGTTGCTGCTACACAGTGGCTGGCTTTATTTGGTCTTCTTCCATCTTATCATCCAAATCTATCAAAGAACTCGCAGAGGTTTTGCCCCACACAGGGCAGATCCGTGGCTGAGGTCTGCTGGCATTGAGGCAATGCTACATCCAGCCGCAATGAAGCAGGACTGAGACAGTGACACCGGCGATAATTTGCTTTGCAGTGACTCATTAACGAAGAGAAAAGTGCTCAGAGGTGACAAACTTCCTATTAAGCAGCATTAGGCCTGTTTAGTAAGGTTTTAGAGATAATTGCTATAGTGACAAATTCACATTTCTAAAGTGCAAAAACAATAGTTGCATTTTGCAAATGTTAAGACATTTCTCTTGGAAAAGACAAGGGAGGAAGGAATGAATATCAGCTCGAGGAAAGGCAGGAACATGCATCACTGAGGAGAAAAATGAAAATTTTGGCTTGGAGCACATTTAAAAATAGAAAGAGGGGAAAAACATCTAGAGATCTCTGTACAAGGCTGTGCTCCTGCTGGAAGAAAGGGCTGTCCACTGCAGTCAGCCCTGCTCGGGAGTGGTTTGGTACCTTTGCTGCAGAGATAACTCTCCTGAGCATGTTATCAGGTGTTGGAAACTCCAAGGTCACAGCTGCCAGGCCAGGCACCTTGTTAATGCCTGGTACTGACCTTGAAGGACCTTTTCATGCCACTTTAAACTGATGGGAGGATTTGCCGCTGCAGTCCCACCCTTGGCCACATGCCAGTCAGAGATGAGATGTCATGTAGTGAGTCAGAAACTAAATTGGTGCCCCTCAAAAAAAAAAAAAAAAGAAATCACTTAAACATCACAGAATCACAGATTGGTTTGGGTTGGAAGGGCCTTAAAGATCATCTGTCTAGTTCTGACCCCCTGCCATGGGCAGGGACACCTTCCACTAGCCCAGGCTGCTCCGAGCCATGTCCAACCTGGCCTTGGACAGTGCCAGGGATCCAGGGGCAGCCACAGCTGCTCTGGGCACCCTGTGCCAGGGCCCCACTACCCTCACAGACAGCAATTCCTTCCCAAGATCCCATCCAGCCCTGCCCTCTGGCACTGGGAAGCCATTCCCTGTGTCCTGTCCCTCCATGCCCTTGTCCAAAATCCCTCTGCAGGTCTGAGTCCCGTTAGGCAGTGGAAGGTCATTATAAGGTCTCCCTTTATGGCAAGCCAATCCACCAGACACTGAAGGTACTTAACTCTACCCACCTCCTACCCTACAACATCTCATGCACCTCCTGGCTTCAGGAGACCCAGATATTTCCCTGGCCTGAATAAGGTTTCGGGCCCCTGAGAGCTTGTCTGGTTTTTCTGACTCTACCAGTTGGCCTCATAAAAGATATCATCTCTCGACACACACCACTGACTTCAAGGAGACCTCGAATGTAGCTGGATCTGCCCAAGATAACCTGTCACTCCTCCGGCTTTGTGCTTATCTGTGGGAACAGGGTGTGTGCAGCGGGAGCCTCGCCTGGGTCTCTGGGTTTCCCTCCCTCTTCTGCACCTGAATGAGCTTATTGTTTGTGCGTTTTTGTCTGTTGGAGGGGAGGAAGGAGGCCTGAAATGAATTGGGTCAAACAAGTTTTTCAGCTGCGTGCAGGTTAGGAGAGGCCACAAGAAAAGAACCACAGCCCTTTGAAGTCAGGCTGCTCCTTTTCTTTTTCATGGGCTGTTTTTTAATTCTGACAGTGAGTGATACTTTCTCAGATGGAGATCAATTCACTGAACACGAGAACAAAGGCTCTATAAACACACCACTGTCTAAGGGCTCGCATTGCAGTGACATATCACTGATGGAAGGCAGGAGGCAGCTCCAGCTAAATCATGTCTACAGTAAGGGCAAACCTTTCCTCCAGGGCCTTTCACTCTAAAAAATGCAGGGACTGGGCAGGAATGAGGGTATCCCCACTCCGTTCCTATCTGCCATCAACAGATGTTGGTACCTAGGATGAAAATTAATTTAGTGTTCCAGCCAAGCTGGGCTGGTGGCATGCCTTCTACTCCCTGGACATCAGCTTTGCCACTCAGAAACAGCAGGAATCTCTGAGCTCCTGCAGGACAGAGCTGCACCCACAATCCACCTCATCACCACCAGCTGGACCTCTGGACCTGAGGCTGCTGCTCAGGAGGACAGAGACAGTGCCAACCCTGCCAGAGACAGGGTTAATGCAGCCAAAAAGTGACAGGGAAAGGCAGCCACCACCACTGAGGACTCTCTGCCTAAACCCATGTGGTTGTGGAGGTGTTGTCCCAGGAAATTCCCTGCTTCCTCTCTTTTCTGCCTCATGGGGATAATCTGCCGGGAACTTACTAAGGTAAATGAGTATTTTCCTTTTAGCTTTATCGCTTGTACTTAGGTGTTGAGGTACCAAGTACTTTCAAAATGCTTGGCCATGTTGATGACATTCAATCCATGAAAAGGCTAAAGGGCCTGAGGTCCACAACTGAGATACGTGTACTTCAGGCTTCATTGCTCCCTGGGCAGTTACATGAAGGAGGCCACTGTTGATCCAGAAATTCCACACCCATCTCTCCTCATTCGTCTTCGTTTAACTTCTGGTTTCCTTTGTGTACACAGAGGGTCTTTGGGCAGAGTCTGTGGAGATGTGGCAGTTTCCTGGTTAATTTAAGCAGTCCTAAGAGTAGGGACTGGGTCTTCTCCTTCTAGATTAATGCCTAGGCAATGAGCTGCAAACTCACATGCTCCTTCTGTCTCTCTCTCCCTGCCAGTTAATTATTTTATACAAAACAGAGAAAGAAGCTGAGCAAGCCCCACTCCAGAATAACTTGCCAGGTGGCTCATGTCCTCAAAGGTGGGAAGGGGTCTTCAAGCTCTCCTCAAGCACTTCCAGATGGGTGTGCTGACCCATGGGTCAATGAGTAAAAAGGCGCAGCTTCCCCATGGAACTGTTTTGCAAGAAAGAGTGAGCTTGTGCATTAATCTGCAGGAGATGGTGCAGCACAGAGTCCTCGGAGCACACGTGCACCTCCTTGCTCCCTGTGGTCTCATTGTCCCTGTGGCCTCATCATCCCCTAGGACTCATCAACTCCACGGTCTCCTCATCTCCTCCCAGACAGCTAAGGTGGTCACACCACTCAGGCCATGATGATTTGATCAGCTTAAGCACACATGCAGACCTGCACTCAGGATTAGATTTGCCCACTGCCTTTGCTGTGACTTCTCAAGTGCAGACGAAGATGGCATTGGGCTGACCTCTGAAACTCTTCCCCCTGTGGTGCAGTCCAGTTCTGACCACAAAGGCCACCTCACTCGGGACTGAGGGTCTCCTACAAACATGGAGCAGCAACGCTGAGCTCTCCTTTAAGGCACTTGCATCTATGCAAATGAGGCTCTGCACTC
The DNA here is from genome assembly GCA_013389985.1 of Dryoscopus gambensis. NCBI lineage: Eukaryota > Metazoa > Chordata > Aves > Passeriformes > Malaconotidae > Dryoscopus > Dryoscopus gambensis. The sequence continues at coordinate 218,790 of WEIT01011398.1, forward strand.
ATATCTTGACACAGGCTGGAGAGCTGGCATCACACAACTCAGACTTCTTCCAAACTGCCACTGGGCCTCCCTATGGACATGCTGGAAATGCCAGGACACGTCCTTGGGGTTTTTAAAGAGCCTTTTTGGGATGAATAACTCAACCTGCAGAAAGGTTAGCATTAAAATAGCTGTGGAGCAAGAGCATCTGTGGGGGACGCATAGCCAGGGGTTCAGTGTCACCGATTCTGCGCAGCTGTCCTGCGGCGAATGCAAAACTCTGTATTCTGAAAAGGTCAAAAAGGCAATTAAAGATACAAAAGACGAGCCATTCCCAGTATCGGAGCAGATGCTCAGCCAAAACATTTGCCTGTAAAATTGTATTTCCTTAAGGTTTATTAACCATTAAGTGTTTTTAGGGACGGGATCATAAAGATAATGAACTGAATGACAAGTAGAGTCAGGATTCCTTCGCAAATTATTCCTGTTGGGTTAGACAAGTGTTTGAAAAGCAAAATGCTTCGCTGTGATTTTTCAAGAACAGGAGACCCTGAGCTCATCCCTGGCAGCTCTTCTCTGCTTTAACTTGCTGGTGAAGACAGGCAACCTGCTGGGTTAAGGGGAAGGTGAGCAAAGCAGGCGTGTTGAACCGGCAGCAGGATGGCTCAAAGCAAGGACTGTCTCCTTTTCAGCAACACCAGCTTAAAGAATTGCTTCTCTCCCCACCCTGACTGCTCACTACATCACCCCGTGCTTTTCAATTGTCCTAGAGCAGATCACTGAACTGATCCAGGTGAAAAATAAAGAGTGAAGGGGCTTGGGGGAGGGAGGTCAAGAACCGTTGCCAAGAACAGTTTCAATCAAATTAGGTAAATTTTCAAATGCAGTCATATCAGAAAACATTATTTTTAATCTTGTTTTTCTATAAGAATCATTTTTTTTCTATGGTATTTACTAGTAACTATTAAAGCATGCTGATTTCCACCTAACTGTACATTTTAGTACATTTTGGCTAGTAGGTGGCTATGCCATCAGAGTGGAGATCATGGAATATCCATCACCAGAGAAGAGTAATAACAAATGAGAAGAATGTGCAAAAAATCACAGCAAAGCTTGTCTGGGGTATAGGGAATGGATAAGCTGAACAGCTGAGGTCCCTCCCAGCTCTGTTTTGCGATGACTCTGGGACAGAAACACATATTTAGGTCACCACATAAATGAATACCCATTTTTCAGGATTTTAAAACAGAAATGTTTCACATTAGGGAACAATGGAAGTTGCACATGTATTTACCCATTTGTCCCAAATCACAGAATTTAGTGGAATTTAATACAGTGGACAAATGGATTATTAATGAGTTTATTCAAACTTATTCTCATGGACCCATGAGACCCATGTCCTGGAAAGCAGTTTGTAGGGGAACACCCTGTTTTGAAGGGTAAGAGAGTCAAACAGCACAGACAAGGGCTGCTCCCAGCCAGAGTTTTCAGAGACAAAGCCTAAATGCGTTGGATAAATAGAAAAGGAAATACCAGTTTGTTTTAAAACCAACTTAAATGAAGAAAGTCCTCTTGTCTGTGACCTGACTTGACAGATGTATGTAGTGACCGTGAACAAGATTTTTAGAAGTAGTGGATTTTCACACCTCATTTTTTTTTTTCCTCTGGAATATTAATCCATGGTATGTCTCTTATTTAAAGCCCACTTTGTTATTTATTTCAGTGGCCAATTCTCTGCAGAGCCCTGGATGAAGAAGCCATTAAGCTGAGCTAGGCAAGCAAATTGAAATGAAATAATTAGTCTCCCTGCATCTGCGGAAAAAGCTGGCTTCTGTCAAAAGGTGCATTAGTTCCTCAAGAAACCAAGGGCTTCACCTTGACTGTGACTGCTCCACTGCTCTGGTAACATTTGCAAATTCAGTAATTAAGGAAATTTAGTAGAGTGTAATAAGCCTAGGACTTTCAAGAAGCTGTTACCCTTTATTTTTAAAGGTGTATGTAATTTAAATACAAAAATCTGCTCTGGGTAAAAACCATTTAAAGAGATCATCTTTGGTCTCCATACTACTGCATCTCAAGTAGGAAACAGGGATTTCTGATCTGTGTGCAGGGAAGGTTGAAGTCCAGGGTGGAGAAATGAAGCTTGTTCTGCTCCCTGACATAGATTTTGGGGACATCTCTCCTGGAGACTCGTGGAGGTCTCTGGGAGGGGGTGGATGAACATCCCCACCACTCTCCCATGGTCCATTCATCCAGAAAACCTGGCTGAACAGAACACCTGAGAAAGTTACTGTTGAGCTGAACAGCAGAAATGGCCCATCCCAGGAAAACCAGAGTTGCATGAACACCAAGAAGTGCATGAACACTAAGGGCTCACTTCAGGTACGTAAAGGTCAGTCTCCAGCGCCATGTGAGATGCTTTAGGTACCGTGACAGAGACTGGTGGGCATGACACAGGGCTCACAGGAGACTTGTCACGGAATGGTGGCTAAAGGCAAGGCCAGAGGTGGCCTCAAACATCTCAGTTAACAGAAAAGACCCTTCTTTAGGCAACACAGAGACCTGAGCTACAGCCACACTCCTCTTCAGTGAGGATGGGAACCATGTGGGTCACGAGACTCCAGTCGTTGTGCCTGTTCCAATTCACCCTTCCCTTGCAGGGAAAACAATCCCAAAACCTGAAGGTTTCTCAGGAAAAGTAGTTGGATGCAGCTCATGGAGAAGCCCCCAGGACCTCTCCACCAGGACCTCAGACCTTGCCTGGCTCCTGCCTCATGCACCACCCAGACCCAGGGCAGGGATGCATCCAGGGCAGCCGGGGCTGGGCAGGGAGCAGGGCTGGTGCTCTTTGTTCTCTGATTGTTCTCAGATACTGTGCGAGGCATTAAAATACTTGGCACAGTGGGGAACACGCGCTTGTGTACGCAGAGCTTGGAACACGGAGACAGGAGTCATCCTAGTCTCTGCCCTCTTCTCCTTCCCATTGTGGGGAGGCCATTCCATCAGCTCAGGCTAATTGTAAAAGCAAATTAAACCCATGGGCCCCTCTTGCATCTCAACCCCTCTCACTGTACCTGCTAATGGCAGCTTTTCCTGCACCCAGGGAAGGCCAGTAACAAGCCCATCCGAGGACCTGGCACCCAACCCTTTGTGTGGATGAGCTTAAGAGGGACTCTCAGCAGAGCTGTGCTAAGCTCTTTTTCTCCTGGAGGCAAAACCATCCTTCCCAAAGTACACTGCAGCCAATTTACCCTGGCCCAGAGCCTGGGAACAAGAGACTATTGCTAAACTCAGACAGCCTCTTGAACTAGGGATGCTGCTTCGTGCCATTTCCCCCAAAGGCAGGTTGTGTCAATGCCTTCATTCTTAACAACCTTCTCTCCGTTGGATGGCACAAGTGTGTTTTTGGCATCTGGATGGCAGCGCTATAAAGCAAGACAATCTTCTTGCCAGGACAAGGGAGTCAGATGCTATCTGCACTCTGTCCACAGGGCACGCTGTAGGGCTGTGTCCAGACACCCAGTGCAAGCTTTAGATGTCAGAGGCAGGGTGCCGGGAGGAGCAGCCCAGAGCTCCAATCAGTTTGCCCCAAGTCTCTGAAGTGCCATGCCGCTGGATGGAAAATTCTCCCATGGACACCCTGGATCAGTCTGTGCATCTCCATCACATACCAACTGAAAGTACCCTAGACATGCTCCTGAGGCACTCCTGCTTTCCCTCAGAAATTGCCTCTGGGATGACGGCGCAGCAACCAAACTTTGAGAAGGAACTCTCCCTGCATGGGAAGGTTGCTCAGCTCAGGAGGTGACCCAGTGTTGGGGACACAGGATCTTAGAATCATGAAGTACTTTGGCTGGGACAGGTTAAAGCTCATCCCATTCCACCCCCTGCCATGGGCAGGGACACCTCCCACTAGCCCAGGCTGCTCCAAGCCCTGTCCAACCTGGCCTTGGACAGTGCCAGGGATCCAGGGGCAGCCACAGCTGCTCTGGGCACCCTGTGCCAGGGCCTCCCCACCCTCACAGGGAAAATTCCTTCCTTCCTTCCCAAGATCCCATCCAGCCCTGCCCTCTGGCACTGGGAAGCCATTCCCTGTGTCCTGTCCCTCCAGGCCTTGGCCCAGGTCCCTCTGCAGCTCTCCTGGAGCCCCTTGAGGCCCTGCCAGGGGCTCTGAGGTGTCCCTGGAGCCTTCTCTTGTGCAGGTGAGCACCCGCAGCTGTGCCAGGCTGGCTGCAGAGCAGAGGGGCTCCAGCCCTGGGAGCAGCTCCGTGGCCTCCTCTGCACTGGCTGCAGCAGCCCCAGGTCCTTGTGCTGTCGGAGCCCAGGGCTGGGGCAGCTCTGCAGGTGGGGTCTCACCTGAGTGGGGCAGAGGGGCAGAATCCCCCCTCCCCTGCTGCTTGAATCACCTTCCTTGACCTGCTGGAATCTGTGCTTCGTTTCTCTGCCACCAAGGGAAGCATTTCTGGGAGAGCAGGGAGAGGATGCCTGGTCTAACTCTCACAGGAGCTTTTTCATTACTAGTTTTTTCTAGGCCAGCTTGTGTTACCCCTCTCATAAAGAGCCCTCCAACAGCACCTCCTTGTTTCTGACTCCATCCCAACATTCACTTCGGAACCTTCTGTTCTCCCCAGCTTTCCTCACTTCCCCAGCTCTTATTTTCAGTGCTGGAAGCAGCCATTCCAGCCTGAGTTGGAGTGTGCCTGCTGCAGACAGTCCTCAGAGAACAGGGTTGTTAATCTGTGACCGGATCTGTTGAGCACATGCAAACCATGATTTTCAGAGCTTATAACTAATTCAAAATTAAACAAACTTTCCTGGAAGTAGCAAATGGCACTTTTTTGACAGTGGGGCCAAATTTCATGCTCTTTCTTCAATAGATGGAGGCTTTTCTCTGTTATTACAATTTCATGGAATCATTCCTTTTCAAAACTGGGCAAAACACTGTGCTTTCCCCTCATTCTTGGAAATGGACAAAATACTTCAGCTGAAACTTTGCAGAGAACTTCAGCCTAAGGCAGACATCTGGCATGGAATTTTTTAATTTTTTTCCCCGAACAATTAATAGTTTGACAAAACTTTTAGCTGAATTACCAGTGCCTTGAGTGCTGGTTTGTTTTGTGCTACTAGCTCTGGATGTGCTGGCTCTGTAAGTGAACTTTTAGGGTCTTCTGCTCCGGGAAAACGTAGGGGAGAGCACAGCCACGAGAGGGAGTGCAGTTCCTTAGTCTCTCTACGCAGCGCAGCCCCGCTGCTCCTAATCACAGCAGCCCTCCGGCTATGAGCTGTTTTTCAGCTGTGTGTGGGTCTGGTGCAGGCCTGGGGCTGTGGAGAGTCTCACACGGTGAGAGTGATGGAGAAAATGACAAAGAATCACGATAGGCTTGTGTCACAAAGGGCCCGCACGAAATGTCAGGCTATTTCAACACTGGGCATCTTGCTTCTGAAACAAACAAAAAAACCCCAACAACCCAGGAGATGGAAAGTTATGAGGAGATTGGAAGAGGTCTTGCTGCTGGATGTCTGTAGCTTGGATCTGAACACAAGGATGGATCCTGAAGAGGACACAAAGCACAGATTATCTGTTGTAGCTCCTTGAAGCATCAGATGAAGGGGGAAGAATGCAGGCTCTCACCTCAAAAAGCCACTTGATAGCCAGAAGTAGAATTCAATCCACAATGATCCTGGCCCCTCTGAAGACACAAGAGAGATGATGGGCTAGCTCAGGGGAATCAGAACCCCATGTGATGGTTCCCAGCCCAAGTACTTCTACATAAAAACTGGGGTCAGTCTCATCTTCAAACTGAACAACTCAGTGGGGTCAGAATCATTTACAGTGGTAAAGACCTTTTGTCGAGTCCAACCGCTGCCCCAGCACTGCCAAGTGCCACATCTACAGGGCTTTTAAATCCTGGCAGGGATGAGGACTCCACTACTGCCCTGTGCTAATGCCTGACCACCCTTCCAGTGAAAGACATTTTTCCCAATATCCAACCTAAAATCCAATCCATGCTTCGCATGGGATGTAAAGATGATACAGGAGACTTATTTGCATCCCAGCAACACCGCAGTCGCTGTGTGTTCCTGGCATGTTTTACGCACTGAGGGCTCAGGCCAAATGTGAAACACGCCATCGGAGGGGACCAAGTTACTGTGACATAACACGTTGCAGCCGTGAGCTGGGCTGTTAAATCCTTCCTGTGTGTGCTCATGGCCTGCTCATGTGGCGAAGGAAAATGTGTCAGCTGGGCTTGTATGTATATGGTTTAAAACACGTTTTACTTCCCAACAGGAGCATCTCAAGAGCTTACACAAGGCCAGCAGCTTCACGACAGGTTGGTAACTGAGGCGGCTGTCAACAGGAGAGGTTTGGGACAATGCTCTTTGTCTCACAACTGGGGCTGTCTTCTAGAACACACCAGGACGGTCACAGCAGCTCAGCTGAGGGGCAGCTGACCAAGAAGCCACCATATTTCAGTTGCACTGGCTCAGGAACCCGATGCCACTGGGCCTTGACGGGCACGGAGAGGGAAATTTTGCAGGCGCCGGACTAACCACAAGAGGGGGATCACAGTGAACGCAAGAGATGCTGAAAACAGTCTGGAAAACATATTGCAGCCCCAGAATTCAAGGGTACGGGTCTCCTTGCCCTGCCTGCTTTATCTCCCATCCGCGAAAACACCACTTGATATTTAGCTTAAAATTACAGGTGAAGGAAAACTGCACTTTGCCCGCTGGAAAACAAAGACCATCCCTTTGTACTAAGTATTTCAAATACAGCCTTTGAAAAATGCGTGTTTTCACTGGTCAAAGCACACACATCCTTACCCAGGCTCTGATGTCTTTACACTCAGGCCAGAAAATGAGCTTTATTCTCTTACCCTGTGACTTTTATAACTGACCTATGGTCAAACCCCATGAATATCACATACGTGACCAAACAGGATTACTGGGGACAGCAGGCACAGGCGTTAGGGCGAGGAGGACACGCTGCTGGGACTCCAGCTATCAAATAATCACCATTAGCTGTCATGGGCATTGGAAGATGTATGGAGATGCTGCACAGCCAAGCAGGATCTGTTTTTTCCCTCTCAAAGGGGTGGCACACAGACACACTAGTCATGGCAACTGTCATCTGGGGTGCGATCAGCCAGGTTTTTAATTGGCTTGCAGATGTTGTGCCCTGGCTATATATATTATTTTCACTTAAGTTTATGTCAGCAGGAACAAGACTCTACTAAATTTATCCCCTGTGCTCAAGACTAACTGCACAGGCCTTGAAGGGTATTTTTAATAGGAGGTAAACCTCATCCACAAACAGTCTCTCATTTCAGGCTTACAAATGAGATATTTTCCAGTCCAGTTTAACTCCAACCCTGCCCCTTCCTTCCACAAGCCCCAAATGACTGTTTTCTCCTGATTCTTTGGTCACTGTGTAAGTGCGATATCCCTTGGCAGAGCCTACAAAAGGGCTGGGGAGGAATACGATTCCTGCCTATTTGGCTCCTTTTAGGGTTAAAGCCAGGATGGGTTTTGTGCCTAAAGCAACATCCTTCACGCAAATGCCAGTATAACATAAATTGTGCCGGGCTCTGAGGAGAAGCAAATGTCAAAAATTAAGTTATTCTTCTGTTTGACTCACAAATCCAAGTAGCATGCAAATAAAGAGGAGCCATCTGTTCAGTCCCTGGGCCATTTGAAGTTAAGCATCCAGCGCCAGCTCCCAGTTCCATCAGGTCAGCCCTGCTGGCTGGCCTCCACAGGACGTGCTCAGCCTTGCCCAGGACCGCCTGTCACTGCACAGCTCTCCGTAACCCTTCATGCTCCTCCGGAGCTCAGCTGGAATTCTGTCGCTGCTTTCGGTTTAGGAGCCCAGAGAAAAGGAGCAGTGTCCTCAGGAGGATTAATGGACTTAAAGAGGGCAGATTTAGATTAGATACTCAGAAGAAATTCCTGGCTGTGAGGGTGGGAGGCCCTGGCACAGGGTGCCCAGAGCAGCTGTGGCTGCCCCTGGATCCCTGGCAGTGTCCAAGGCCAGGTTGGATGGGGCTTGGAGCAGCCTGGGCTAGTGGGAGGTGTCCCTGCCCATGGCAGGGGGTGGAACGAGATGAGCTGTAAGGTCCCTCCCAACCTAAACTATCCTGTGAGTTTATGATATGGACACAGGCAGTTCTGTCCCACTGCAAACCCAGAGAGGGTAGCTTAGGAAATTCTTGGCTGGAGATCTTGCAAGCCCCAAGTAGGTTGCTGCCCTTCCTCTGTGTTGTCCTCCTCTCGGCCAAAGCAGCCTAGTTCCAGGGTCTCCCAAATCCCACCTCTTGTCCATGGACCCACCCAAACGTACAGAAACCCCAGCAAAGCTCCAGGGAACCAAAGCAGAATCAGATTGCTGTCAGTGCAAGGGGAGAACAGGAAGCAACAGTGAAGGAACACTCCCTGCATCCTCAGTGTATAAATAAAGAATCCCACCAAGCTTTGTCACTTGGTGAAGAGGCAACTCCAAACCATAATCAGTGACAACGTTATTGAAGTACAGCAAACAACTTGCAGTGGTAAGAGAAGGATCACTGGATTCCTTGGCTGATTCCTTCACTGGAGCAGGAGCACTCGGACAGGCAGCTTGTGTTTAGGAAGGCTGACAATTCAGAAGCACCAAGGTGTATCTGCAATGCATGTGACAATACGAATAGAAAGAACACACTTTCAGCCATGCCACCTTCTTCATACAGGGAACGGTCTGACCCTCCCCATGGTGGATGTTGGGAGCAAGGTTCCTTTCTCCTGCAAGATGGAGTAGGTTGCCACAGCCTGTGCTCCCCAAGCCATGGGTTTCCTGTCAGAGACTACAGAATCATTCAGGTTGGAAACGACCTCCAAGAGCATTGAGGGCAACCATTCCCCCAGCACTGCCAAAGCCACCGGTGATCCACGTCCCCAAGTGCCACAACCACACAGCTATAAAGTTCTTCCAGGATGGGGACACCACCGCCGCCCTGGGCAGCTGTGCCAGGTCTGGACAACCCTTCCAATGAAGAAATTTTCCCTAATATTCCCTGTCCCCTGGCACAGCTTGAGGTCATTTCCTCTCCTCCTGTCCCTGTTCCCTGGGAACAGAGCCTGACCACACCTCCCGCCCAGCTGTCCCTCCTGTCAGGGAGTTGTGCAGAGCCAGAAGGTCCCCCCATAGCCCCCTTTTCTCCTGGCTGGAGTCCCCCCAGCTCCCTTAGGCACCCAAGTGTCTGCAGGTTGACTCAGCTGTATCATACTCTGCTTCATGCAGGCTGGACCTAATCCAGAGTGAGAGTGCCTTGATCCTGGCAAGAGCCCCATGCGTGCTTCGGTGCCACCCCTCCAGCGTCTGGACTTAGGGAAATCCCTGAAAGGGCCTTGAAGGCTTTGGGAGCTGGGATGGAGGACACACTCAGACATGCTGAAGCAACCGTGACACACTTGCTGAGAGGGAGCACCAGGAGCTAACTGGAGAGCTTTTACAATGTGAGTCACTCGCTGAGCCCCATCTCACGGCATGCTAAGCAGTATGAATCAAAGACTGAAAATGCAGGGCATGTCTTGCCCTACAGAAACACCATCAACCACTTTACTTTTTAAGTAATGATTTGCTATTGATTATGTGCATGAAGATGAGGTAGCTCCCTACCTCTCCTGCCAATTTCCACACTCAATTACATTACAAGCTGGTGCCGGAGTTGAGCCATTTCTAACAGAGCTGAGTTACTGCTCTCAGGAGGGGATAAACTTGACACATCAGAAATCTGCTGGGAAATTCCTGAGAGTACCTGAGCGGACCACAGACCTCCTCAAGTACAAGTGGAACAAACATGGCAGTAAAGAGAGGGGTGCCCACATCTTCCTGACCCTGCAGACACAAGACAGCCAGGTGTGCCTTGGAGGGCGAGGAATGGAATGTGGTCTAGGAACAGCGTGCTCATGGCTCCCAGGTGCTGTGGGGTGTTCAGGTTCAGCGATCCTTCCTGCCATGCTAAGGCGAGCCAAGGATGACCACAGCACGGGCAGGGATGTAGTCCCACTGGATCTGAAGAGGAATGTCAGGGCCAGGTGCTGGTAAAAAGGAACTTCCAAGTGTTCCAGGCAAGGTGAAGGCATGAACTGGGTCCAGGATCCACTTGGGAAGAGCAGGACTGCAAACAGCACAGGTATGATGCTCACCCAAGACACAGGACCCCAGGCAGGACTACAACCAAGTACTACAGCAAGACAGCTCAGGAAAAATGCCCAGAACTTAATTAGAGCCTCTGGACTAATGAGTGGAGGGTGCATGGGTGGGGGTGAAATTGGTCACAGTAATTAACACTAATTAATGCACTCAGGAGCCTGAAAAACAACTAAATGCAAAGTGAAGCAAGGAAAGTTATATTTCTATTTCATCCACTTCCAATCGCACGCTGAGGTCTTCCCTGGTTTCATCCCATCCCAACTTTTCCTGTGGCAAAAACAACCACAAGCGTCACTTTCTGCCTCGTGACCCTTCCATCCAAAGCTCCCGGCCCTCACAGCCTCTGGCCTGCTGGGCTGGTGAGTGTTTCCCAGACAAAGGCATGAGGGAATCCTTAGCACACGTCAGTCTTGTGTCACTCACTCTCTCCAAGGTGCTTCTGGCTGCAGTGGGTTCGGATGCCTGATTCCACCTCGATGTGTTTTTGAAGGCAGGAGATGTAGAGGGGAGATCAGGAGGCAGCATCACGTTGTTTCCTGTCAGTGTGTTTTACACAAGCTTGTTGTTTTAAAAATAATCAGGTGCTAAGTGTGGATCTAGAGAATGAGATAAAGCTTGGGAGTGTTTCCTAGGGGGCAGAGAGGGGGCAGAAAATCCCCCCTGCCCCTTATGGAGAACTTCGTAGCTGGATGTCATCCTTGCTCTGGATGAAAAAGATCCCAAATCCTGCCTCTGCTTTTTGTTAGGAACACACATTCCTTCACCGGCAAACTCACAGCAGCTGCTCCTACCGTTCCTAATTTAAACCTTCCCTTTAAAACCTAAAAACACACTACTGGTGAAGGATTTTTACTAAAATTGGGGAGTTTTGACTAATTAAGGCACTCAGAGTCAGACCCCAGGCTGGATCAGGTGTTAGCAATGGTTTTACTGGGTGTCAGAGCAGAGATCCCAGGCTGGATTGCTGTGCCAGGCTCCTCCACCTGAAACAGACGGATTGCAGAACAACAAACCCAAAACGAACGTCCTGAAAAGGTGTTTCACTGGAAACATTTGACGAGAATCCTAAAAAATAGAGTGCAAATATGCTGGAAATGTTCTAAACGCACACAGGGAGGCTCTCCCTGAGTAGCTGATACTGAGGGGGAAGCCTCCACTGCTCAGAGTTTAAGCTGACAATGTTCTTCCGTGACTCAGCATTGTGCTGACTGCACTCAGGGACCCAGTGGGAAAGCAGGGGAGCCTGATGACAGGGTAGGAGACCAGATGAAATAAAAACAAACTGTGATTGTTGGCTAGGTCTGACTTAAAAGAAAAAGGGAAGTCAAAATCCCAGATTCCCAAAACGCCCTGCCGAAGAAAACCATTAAAAAGAAAAAAAAAAGGTGTCTTTTAGAATACCAGTTTTGGGACCAAGATGATTAGACATGTAAGGGGGGCTTCTTGCTATCCAAATTTAGTGGATTTCCTGGGTTTAGGTGCATTCTTTGTCTATTTTCTCTGCAAATAGTATTTTTTTTCCCTCACAGCCCAATCCTCGAAAGGCTGAGGAGTGATAAAGGATCATCCACAGGTTTTGTCGGGTTGGCTTGAGGGATGATGTTTGTCTAACAACGCACAGGGCAGGTGGCACCTGAAGCTTGTGATCCACATGAACAGGGAAATCAAAGATCCACAAGAAACTTCCTTTCTCACTGGAGAAAACAGGCAGGGTGAGGCAATTAGGAAGGGGATGCAGAGAGGATCCAGAGCTGCCGGATCCCTGCAGGACCGTGGCAATGCCATCAGCTGTGCCCCGTTCCATAAAGCCCTTGCCTGCAAGAGAGATTGGCCGTCTTGCAGCAGGATGATGATGCTGGAGTACCACTCTGATCGATATACTGGCTTTTTTTTTATCCCCATGCAAGAGTTTACTTGTCTGGAATCATCAAACAGTGAAGGACATGAGAAGTGGGGCCATGAGAACATCTGAGGCTTAACAAGACCAAGAGCTGAAGCTGCACTTGAGGCGAGGTGACTCCCGGGATCAATCCAGGGTGGGGATGAAGAGCAGCTCTGGGAGAAGGACTTGAGGGTGCTGGCGGTGAGGACCTGGCACAGGCTGCCCACAGAAGTAGTGGCTGCCCCATCCCTCAAGCGTCGAGATCGGACGGGGCTTGGAGCAACGCGGGATCGTGGAAAGCGTCCCTGCCCATGGCAGGGGGTGGGAGGGGATGATCTCTCAGGCCCATTCACACCGAGACCATGCCCCGTCTCTGCGACTTCACCCCTCACGCCCCCTCAGCCCCGCACCCGAGGGCAGCGGCCGCCGCTCAGACCCCGGGGC
>WEIT01011398.1:232807-269738 GCA_013389985.1 Dryoscopus gambensis
GTGTGGGGCAAGCATCTCTGGGATGAGCACGGTGTGGGGCGAGCATCTCTGGGATGTGCTCAGCGAGGGGGTGAGCATCTCTGGGATGTGCCAAGCCCAGGTTCCGGGAGTGCGGGGTGATCAATTCTAGGATATGCTCGGTGTGGGGTGATGGTCCCTGTAATGTGCTCAGTCCCAGTGTGGGGAGTGTGGGGTGATCATTTCTGGAATGTACCGAGTGTGGGGGGATCATTTCTGGGACGTGCTCAGTGTGGGGTGATGGTCCCTGGGCTGTGCCTGGTGAGCTGTGAGCGTTCCTGGGACGTGCTCAGTCCCGCCAGGCGTGGGGCGAGCATCCCAGCCGGCGTGGGTGCTTTTCCACCTCCCTTGCCGTGGCAGCAGTTGTGGTATCCCCAAATGTCCCCGCTGCCCCCTGCCCGCACGCGCTGTGCAGCAGGAGAGGGAGCTCACACCGAATGGGCTAAACAGGAGGGGGACAGGGTCCCCAGCCTGTGCAGGGTCCTGGGAGCCCCCCTACCCCCCGAAGGAGGGAAACCCCCTTCCTCTGAGCCCCCCTTTCCTCCAGCCCTCACCGCAGCTCCGGCGCTGAATTTCCTCCGAGCCCTCCTGCCCATATTGTGCTATTGATTGCTGAGCTGAACTTCCTCCCGAAATCATTAAAGCTTAAAAAATTGATGGCACAATAGAGCCCTTTATTAGCCACATAACTTTTCTTGCTTTCTTCCTTTCTTCTTAGGGTGGTTTTTTTTTTTTTTTTTTTTTAATCAACACAAAAGGGCAGAGCCTGAGCTCAGATTTGTGTCCTGTGTCCCTGTGAGAGCTGTGCAGCGTGCCCTCCTCCACCCCAGCTACCCATCAGCACAGCCGTGCCAGGCTATTTATTAGGAAAAATGGCAAAGATGGAATCGATGTGTGCAGGTCTTTTTTTTCTCTTCTCCTTTAATCCCAGCCTCCTCTCTTTGCAGCCTACAGATAGGTCTATTTATTCCTGCTCTTGTAAATAAAAATATTTGAATGGGGATTGTAATATTTTATTCCCTGTCATGCCTATCCTTCGGTCTAATGACGGCTGAGTTCTTGCTTGGTATTAACTTACCATTTCAGTAACAGTTGAGTTTTCCTGAAGGAAATCCCTCTGGGCTGGCCATTACTGTGTCATTGTATAACACAGCAGAAAGATGGATTACCTGGATGGATCTCCTCCAGCGTGACTCCACCAAGTGACAGGCTTCAGCTAATTTATCCCTGCTCCCGTTGCAATTGTTGGGATGGGGTTTATAGTTTCTAGGAAATATTTGCAGAGTCTCCGGGCGTGCAATTGTAAATACAGACACTGATTTGCCAGGTGGGACTGCTGGCAGCCTCCTGCTTCATTGTGAAGCCCCAGCTCCTGGAGTCAAGTTAACCCCTATGAGTTCTCCTTTAGCGGGGAAATACAAAGTTTTTACTTCTTCTGGTTATTCAGAGAGGTTTTAAGATGTGCTTGAGTGTGTCTGGGTAGAGGCAAGAGAAAGAGGCAGGAACAAAGTACATTTATATGTGTGAGTGTGTTCAGGTGTAAAATAAATCTCATGATTTCAAAGCCAATATAACATTTTGTTGAAGGATCCCTCAGCAATCCTGTGCTGGAGCAGGGATTGAAAGTCATGTAGAGGGGACACTGCCTCGCTGCGTGGCCTTGGGCCAGTCATTTATCTTCTCTGCTGCAGTGTCAGTATCTCAGGAGCATGGCTGCCTGTGCTGGCCCCTTTTCTGCTAGCCCTGTCTCAGTGCTGCACACTGCCCCTCTCCTCCTCACCACAGCTTCCATATGGCACCCTGTTACTTTTGATGCACTGCATCAGGGTGGAGACCCCTGAGTGCAAAGCATGCCCTCCAAAATGCTTCCCTGCTAGGACAGGAGCAATGGGTGCGTCCCTCTGTGCTCGGGTTTTTTCAGAAAGAAATCAGATTTGCTCTGGGGAATGCCGTCCACCCTGAGTGCCCCCAGTTTGTCATCCCTGCAGAATATGGCATGCTGCTGCTGAAAATGATGGAGCTGTAGAACAAGAATAGCTCAGAGGAGTTTGTATTTGCAGATGACACTGAGCTGAGTGCAGTTGACGTGCCTGAGTGATGGATGCCATCCAGAGGGACCTGGACAAGCTCGAGAAGTGGGTCCAAGGGAACCACATGAGCAGGGGCATCGGCAACTAACCCCAGGCTGCTCCAAGCTCTGTCCAGCCTGGCTTTTGACACCTCCAGGGACCCAGGGGCAGCCACAGCTGCTCTGGGCACCCTGTGCCAGGGCCTCCCCACCCTCACAGGGAACAATTCCTTCCCAAGATCCCATCCAGCCCTGCCCTCTGGCACTGGGAAGCCATTCCCTGTGTCCTGTCCCTCCAGGCCTTGGCCCAAGTCCCTCTGCAGCTCTCCTGGAGCCCCTTGAGGCCCTGCCAGGGGCTCTGAGGTGTCCCTGGAGCCTTCTCTTGTGCAGGGGAGCACCCGCAGCTGTCCCAGGCTGGCAGCAGAGCAGAGGGGCTCCAGCCCTGGGAGCAGCTCCATGGCCTCCTCTGGCGTCATTCCAGCAGCTCCAGGTCCTTGTGCTGAGGATTCCCCAAGCTTGACACCAGGTGGGGTCTCACCAGAGAGGAGCAGATCCAATTACACTGGATTGAAAAGGTCTGAGAGTGCCTAGACTGGGGCTTTGCAGTTGGCAAAATCCGATGCCTGAAGACAAATTTGGGCATTTAAGTCCATGTGAAACCCTCCTCCTTCCTGGCTTGCCCAGGGCATCCCTGTAGTCCCAGCCCTTGTCCCATTGCAGTGGCACATTCTCCTCAGCAGTGAGGACTTTCTGTTCTCTTCTCTTGCCACGCTCCAGAAGCTTATACAATTTTTTTGGCGCTTTTCCCCGAAGTCATTATTCTGGGTAACATGGCTTGTTTGTTTATGCTTTTTGGTTTTAATCATACTTTTTTTTTTCCCTATAATTTATTTATTGTGTCTGAAAACCTCCAGGGCTTCCTTTCTACTCTCCCACTCCCAGATGGTCGCCTGTAAAAAAAGAAAAAGGAAATATTAGAATAAAAAAGGAAATAGTTTGGTTCTGTAATGAATGAAGTTTGGCTTTTCCAGAAAGGGTGTGGAAGAGAAAAAGAAGGGCAGAGAAAGAAGTGTCAGGTGTGTTTGGAGGGAAAAGTGTGTCCTGCCCTGTATTTTCAGCTCTGCTGAGTCTGTGCCACTCATTTTATAACGCTTCTATGAAAAGGGATCCGGCTCTTGCTTTGCCTTTTATCTCACCATGACCAGCTCAAAGAAACAACAGTCACTCTCCTCATTAATCTGTTTCATTTATTTAATGAGACCTTAGTTCTCCATTACTGTCACTGGGAGGAGGTGCCTTGGCTTATTTACCTAAGCTGGTTGGTCCGAAAGGCTTTGCTTGGGTTTTTTTTTTGAGGAGCAAGGAGCAGGTGGGTGGGGAGTGATGGTCCTTGTCAGGTTGCTGGCTCCCTCTCCAGCAGTTCTCCAGGACCAAAGGCAGTTGCTCCAAGAGCAGGGCTCAGAAGGAAAAATTAAAGAGGGTGGGGTGGCACTTCCTGTCCAGGTGGCAAGGACAACCAGGAGACACCTCTGCCGCTGCTGCAGACTGTGGTACAATTCCTAGGGAGCAGGACTGGGATACTGGCAGACCTTCATGGCTTGGAGGTCCTGCCCACCGTGGTGGCACTTGGTCAGGTGTGGCTTGGGGTGGCAGCAGCTTGGCGGATGTCCCCATGCAGGTGCTTCATGGGATGAACATCTGGCACGGGCACAGGAGGTGACACAGTGGCCTGGCACGAGTTAGCCCACGTCCCCAGGGGTGCTGGTGGACCACGTCAGCCTGCTTCCGGACATCGTGTTGGCTTCATCAGGGAGGGTGCAGGGCCACACCCTGCCAGACCAGAGCTGGGATATTGCAAATCCAGCCGCTGCATTGCTGCCCAGCAGCAGGGCTTGCACGCTGCCTCGGGACACTTTTGGAGCAGAGGAGAGGTGCAGGCTGATAGCATCTCATCCTGCTGATCCATGGAAACCAGCACTGGGGCATGTGCTTATTGCTCCTCTGGGGAAGCAGGTCTCCAGGGCAGCTAGGGAGGCTGTCACAGCTAGGACACATCACAGAGACAAGATGAAATGCCCTCAAGTTGCAGCAGGGCAGGCTTAGATTGGTTATTAGTGAAAATTTCTTCGCAGAAGATGTTGGCAAATGTTGTCACAGACTGCCAGGGCAGTGGTGGAGTCCCCGCCCCTGGAGGGATTTAGAAGCCGTGTGGATGTGGCACTTGGGGACAGGGGTCAGTGGTGCGCTTGGCAGTGGTAGGAATGGTAGGACTCAGTTTTAGAGAACTTTTCCAGAGAGCTTTTCCAATTTTTCCACAATTCTGTGGTCCTTTGGTCTGGGACTGGCTTTGCAGAGGCTGGAGCTGCTGGCCTGTGGTTCCTCACGGTCTGGGTGTTCTGGTGGCACACACATATCTCCGTTTGAAAGGTCTGTCAGAGACCCCAGGTTACGCCAGAGATGGGGCTTCTGTGCCTCTTCTGCTTAACCACTTAGATGGGTGCACTGTGCATCAGAGTTCTTCTGTTTGCTTTGCTGGGGCTTTCCTTGGGATTTGAGGACGTTCTCTGGCTTTACATCCATTCCCCACCAACACCAGCCAAGATACTTCCTGTTCTCCTGTGTGATCTGTGGAGCTGCTGCTGTCTCTTGCTGCTGCTGTCAGGCTGCATATTGATGGCATGGCCTCAGTCATGGTTGGCACCTGAATGAATTACAGCAATACAAATAAATAAGAGAAGAAATAGTATTTGCAAGAGCAATGAGTTGAAGATCTAACATTTATGCAGTGCCATTCATCAGAAATGACACACAAATGCTCCGTAAACTCTCACATGCACATAAAACGCTGCTCCCAGGCTTCGGGGTAGTGTTGGCTGTTTAATAACAAAGCTGCACCATGGTTCAGGACCCGAAATGCAAAGTTACTTCGTCTACTTGTAGCCGCAGGGAAAATTTGGGTCCACAAATAGCATGAACCCTGTCGAAAACTAT
Organism: Dryoscopus gambensis; assembly: GCA_013389985.1. NCBI lineage: Eukaryota > Metazoa > Chordata > Aves > Passeriformes > Malaconotidae > Dryoscopus > Dryoscopus gambensis. The sequence continues at coordinate 237,885 of WEIT01011398.1, forward strand.
TGGACACCCCTATGAACATGATCTGGACATTTTATTTATGTCTCTCAGTGGGTAAAACTGGCAGCTCCATGGCTTGTCTGAAAGTTGTTGCCTCTGCCAGCCAAGAGACATGGGCTCTTTTGGGTTGTGGGGTGCATGGTGCTCTAGAAAGTTGTAGAATGGTTTGGGCTGGAAGCTCAAACCTTGTTCCACCCCCTACCATGGACAGGGACACCTTCCACTATCCCAGGTTGCTCCAAGCTCTGTCCAGCCTGGCTTTGGACACCTCCAGGGATGGGGCAGCCACAGCTGCTCTGGGCACCCTGTGCCAGGGCCTCCCCACCCTCACACACAGCAATTCCTTCCCAAGATCCCATCCAGCCCTGCCCTCTGGCACTGGGAAGCCATTCCCTGTGTCCTGTCCCTCTAGGCCTTGGCCCAGGTCCCTCTGCAGCTCTCCTGGAGCCCCTTGAGGCCCTGCCAGGGGCTCTGAGGTGTCCCTGGAGCCTTCTCTTGTGCAGGGGAGCACCCGCAGCTGTCCCAGGCTGGCTGCAGAGCAGAGGGGCTCCAGCCCTGGGAGCAGCTCTGTGGCCTCCTCTGGTCTGGCTCCAGCAGCTCCACTATGTCCTTCCTATGTTGGGGGCCCCAGAGCTGGGGGCAGCTCTGCAGGTGTGGTTTTACCTGAGCGGCGTAGAAGGGGCAGAATTTTCTCCCTTGATGTGCCAGTAAAGTCCTAAGTAGCCTTAGGAGTTACTGATTTGCTGAGAAAAGTGGAGCCTGCCAACCTGCTGCTGCTGCTTCTTGCAGATCTTCTGTCTAGTGGGTACAACATCTACCAGTCTGCAAGGTGGCCTTTGCCCTGTGGGAGCTCTTGGTCTCTGTTCCTGGTGACAGGAACCTCTCCAGTGCTGTGTGGGCCCTCTCATTGCATCGTGTTTAAAAACATGCATCAGAGGAGGAGGTGGGAAGGGAGGAGAAAAGTTTACTTCTTGCCCTCCTCCCCCCTTCTTTTTTTTTCATTTTAATAAAGAAATCCAGTTTTTACATATTGGTTTGCTCTGGCCTTCTCCTTTCTCCAGGCTTTGTCTAGCGTGAGACCGGAAGATTTGCATGCTTGATCAAGTCTGATGGCAGTAACCAAATCAGCATTAGCAAGTGTAGGGACCTCAAGCTAACTGGCAGGAGATGAACTCCATGACTGCCATGAAGATGAGCCCTTCTGTAGAGCCTGTTGTGCCTTGGCACAGGGGCACGAGTCAGAAGCCACTGGCAAGTTTGAAATATGGATCCCTTTGGGGCCTTTGTTTTTAGGTTGCCTTGCTCTGGGGTGAGCGCGGGATCAAAGTGAAGCCGAGAAAAGGGTGGGCAGGAGCATGGTGACCTCCGCCAGCTCAGCAAGGAGCTCGAGGTTGAAGTCCAGAAGATGTGAGAGAACATATTCAGGGTGTTTGTTGTCGCTTTTGAGCATCTTGATCATGAATTAAACAGGGGAGAAGAGAAACATGATTGTTGGTAGTCACTGAGGTTGCTCAGCAGGGATTTGTGGGCAATGCTGTTACTGGTCAGCCTGGCCCTTGTGAACTGTCCTTTTCTTTGGGTGTGTCCACCTTAGAGTTTCTTCTTGGGTCTGGAATTCATATTGTGGACCTTGATCTTCTCTCCAACCCAAAGGCACCAGGCACTGTGATTATTTAGGCTGTCCTGTGCAGAGTTGGACCTTGATGGTCCTTGTGGGGCCTTCCAGGTCAGGGTATTTATTCTGTGCTTCTGTGACTGGTGTAGAGCTGGTGCTGGCTGATGCCCTGGATTAATTAAATTAATGTCTGATATGCAGTTGTTTGTTTTCCCCCCAAGAAGATAAACCCTTTTTGGTCAGCCTGATCAGAAGCGCAGAGTTGCCATGTGAATTGTAAGCAGGACACAAGCAGCAGGGTTTCTTTTAGCTGTTTCAAACTGTTAGGCTGTAAAATGAGTCCTTTCATAACATGTAATTAATATGGCAATGCATTAATTTCCCGTATTCAGGCTTTAAGATTTAAGTGACCCAGGATAGACAGGCTTCACTAAACAAACATCAACATGTAAATTAATGATACCAGGTTGGAAATGACCCATTTTAGGGTTCCTTTTCAAAATATGAAAAAGAGAGTGTTAACTTAATTTTTTGTGATGCTGATGCAACTTGAGAATCCCATTTAAGCAGATTTGTCTGTACATGTACATACAGACTCCAGCAGCACGGTTTGTATTAAGTTTTGATGCCTTCTTTAATGTCTTCTATAGAATGGTTTGCGTTGGAAGGGACCTTAAAGCTCATCCAGGACACCTTCCACTATCCCAGGTTGCTCCAATCCTTGTCCAGCCTGGCCTTGGGAACTTCCAGGGGTGGGGCAGCCACAGCTGCTCTGGGAAACCTGTGCCAGGGCCTCACCACCCTCACAGGGAAGGATTTCTTTGTAACATCTAATCTAAATTTACCCTCTGAGTTTAAAATGGTTCTCCCTTGTCCTATCACTGCATGTCCATGTAAAAAGTCCCTTTCCATCTTTTTTATAAGCTCCCTTTAAATACTGAAAGGAACATATCTGTGGGTCTTCAGGAGGAACAGAGAAGCAGATCATTTTACCTCCTCTAAAATAATCTAAAAATGGGGTGCTGTGTGTAACACAGCTGAAAGTTGTGACTTTTTTGGGTCACCTCGATTGGGAGCCTGGTGTGCCTGAAAATTATAAAATAGAAAGTGCTCCGAATTTTCCACAACTGCAAATCTCCCATGTTATTCTCACATGTTGCAACAATTTGTACTTTAAAGGCACCATTTTAGTAAAGCTTAATATTGCTACTCCTGTGTTTTAGACTTGCATAGTTGTGCAAGAGATAATTGCCTGTTTGGGAGACAAAAAGCTAATTTTGCCTCAGGCCCTGTACTTTTTCTTAACAAAGTTGGTCCTTGTTGGGAAGCAGCTCGCAAGTGGTGAGTGTGTGGATCAGTCTGGAGGGGCACGAATGGGTGGATGATGTGCAGGTGTGGTTTATTAAAAAAAAAAACAAAACAACAAACCCAACCCACAGACCATTTCTCTGCCACACTGAATACTGCTGAACACCTTTTCCTCGCACCCTCTGCCTCATCCGATGCTCCACAGTGAGCTCCTGGGGATGGGAACATCCTTGGGGGCTTTGGCAGCCATCCTGGTGGGTTCGGCACGGGGTGTGCACCCTTGGTATGTTGGCAGTTGCATTTCTCTTTTGCTCTTACGCTATTTTTGTTGGTATGAGGAGCTGTTTTTATGTGGTTTCCAGTATCCGAATGTTCAGACAGTGCACCCTGAGGCTGGCGGCTCCTTTCAGGGCTTCCCCAGGGCTCCCCACACTGCGCTGGCCCCGGGGCTGGTGGTGCCTGGGGTGGCTGGGCTGACTAAGGAGTGTCTGGTGACTCATGTCCTGGGGACACCCCGGTGATTGAGGTGACCCAGAGGGGTAAATCTTCCTTCCGTTTGCGGTGCTTCACGCTCGGGGTTGTCCTCTCCTGCTCCCCCATCTCAAGTGTCTCCATGACTTTGACCTTGTGCTGTGGGTCTTCCTCAGGGTCCATCGTCAGGATGATCCCTTCCCCACCTTCCCATGGGCTCTCCTCCTCCCTCTCCAGAGGCAGAGCTCTCTGTCCAGCCCCGTCCAGGTCAGGTCCTTCATCAGCTGAGCAAGAGGAGGCTCTGCTGCAGGCATGGCGGGCTGGCTGGCCAGCCACACCTATAGGTTATCAATAGTAATTCATTAGGAGTGTAAAGAGGTCATATAGCTGCATGGAGCAGCTTTTCTGTATGGATGAGGGGCGGATGCTGATGAGGAGATTGTGATGGGTGACTCTGCTGCATGGTTGGGCTTGGGAAGGGGGCTGTGCTGGTGCTGCCGCTGGACGCTGTTTTTTGGAGGGACAGCGGTCAGGTTTTGCTCCTCCTCGGAGCTGGAGGTGCTCGACATGAGTCTTCATAGAGGACAAAAGGAAAAGGGAATCTCCTCAGTCCAGACTGAGCACTGCGGAGCCTGACGAGGGAGGTTTGCAGCACTTCTTGTTCGAGATTGGATCCATGCAGAAGTGGCAGAGCTTCAGTCTTAGGGTGTACCTCAGCATGGTGTACTCGGTGAGATGACCTTGTGCTGGCTGGTGTGATGCCAGCTGAGATACCTGCACATTTCTGACCCTCTTCTGCCTCCAGTTTTTGTTTGCAAAAGGGCTATAGCTCACTTGAGGCTCAGTCAGACCTGACAAGGCACCAAAATCCCCAAGCCACGTGCTTGCTCCCAGCCCATCCTCTTTGCTGATGGAGCTGGGGTCAGCGGTGGCATTGCACATTAACCCTACAAAAATGAATTTAATGGGAAAAAGCCAATCCATTTCCATCATCCAACTCACTGTCCAGCTTCACAAGGCCCACTGTCCTCCAGCTGATATTAAACTAAAGATGAGGGTGAGGAGCTGGTTTGTTTTTTATTGTTTTGACTTTAAAGTTTGGAAATTTTTATTTGAAGGAGGAATAAAAGGGGGAGCACTGGGTTTTCCTTAAAGAGGAAAAAGCTTTGACATGCAGAAGAAGAAAAATATGACCTGGATGATGTGTCTGCTGCACTTGATAATTTGGTTTTTTTTTTGTTGTTGTTTATAGCTTTTAACCCTGAGGGCCCCAGCCAGCTGTGGGGTGTACAGAGGGTTTTGTAGCTGATGTAGTCGGAGAAGCCCTGGTGTCTGTGGAGTGAGAGCTGGGCTGAAGAGTTGCTGGGATGATGGGTACCAGCTGAAGCTGGAGCGAACCTCATGGGCAGGGACACCTTCCACTATCCCAGACTGCTTCAAGCCCCACCCAGCCTGGCCTTGGACACTTCCAGGGATCCAGGGGCAGCCACAGCTTCTCTCAATAGCCTGTGCCAGGGCCTCACCACCCTCACAGGGAGGAATTTCTTTCTAACATTGACCTTCAAAGTGCTCAAGTGATGCAGGAGGAGGAGTTGAGTCTGTGGACAGTTGTTTAGTGGGGTTTCTCTGAGGTTTTGTTTTTAATGAGATACACCCATCAGTATGGGTATGTACAATAGAGATTTTGGTTCCTTTCAGGATGGGCTTCTTAATTTATACAAAAATGGCATTTGTGCCTTGCTTGTTTTCATTATGCTTGAATTGAGGAGTGAGAGGTGTCCCAGATACAGAGAGAGTTTTGGCTGAGGATTAAAGTGTCAGTTCTGGTCTTATTACAAGGGAAGACACAATAGGTGAGATACTGAGACACCAGGAGAAAGAGAGAGATTGAAAAAGGCATATGATATTGTGTTGTGGGGCTTCAGAGGGTGATTGGGCATTTGGGAGATGGTTCACGAGCTGCAGGTGAAGGATCTGATCTGAGGACAAGCCTCAGTTGTGGGGAGGGAGGAGGCAAGCCCTTGGGAATGGGATTACCCCAGTGATGGACTCTGATGGGGGACCATGAGAGGTGAGAGTGGCGGGTTGGAAAACACTCAAGTTTTGAGCTTAACTTTGGAAAAACGAGGCCAGAAAGTTTTTCAGTCTTCATTTTTCCGGAGAGTGCAGCCAAGGATGTTGCTGGAGTCACAGCCGCAGTGGGGTTTGGGGAGATGGGGTTTGGGGAGGCCACCAGTGTGGGCACCTCGGCTGGCGTGTGCTTGGTGTCACCTTGCAGAGAGGCAGGGCTGGGGGGCACTGCCTGCCACCCCCTGCCCGTGGCATTTCCCTGGCAGCTCGTGGTGGGAGCAGCGGAGCAGGGCGTTCCTGCACCAGGGCTCTGCTGCCCAGGCAGACCCAGCAATGGGTGGTCTCATGGCCGTGATTCCTAATTAAAAAGCAGGGAGAAACCTGAGGAGCATGAAAGTATAAGCCCGATGCTACAGCAAACCAGATGCTGCTCAGATCACGATGCCCCATGGCCCACTGGAGCGAGGATGTGGGGGCAGTCACCTGTAGCCTGCCTGGGGGTGGCAGGGAGGTCAGGGGAGGGAGAGCACAAGGCAGAATAATCCCTTTTTGGTTTTCCTTTTTCCTCTGGAGCGTTTTGGTCTCGCCCCTGGACAAAAGCAGGATAGTGTGGTGTGTCATTTCCTCCCCGGCAGCCATTCAGCCTGGCACCGTGTGGGCTCTGCCACCCCCTCCCCTGCCCTGGGCACAGATTGCTCCTTGTTCCAGTTGTCTGTACCACCCAGGGCTTCCTTTCCAAGTTTTCTCACACCCTTTTATAGCTGCCCAGAAGAAAGCTTTAAAGCCACACAAAGGAGGAACCAAGCAGGCGGGAGGGATATCTTTAAAAACCAGGCGTGTTTCTCTGCAGAGCCGCGGTGGTGGAGAAAGGCTGGGTGAGCTCTGGCCATGGCCTGCACGAAGAATGGGTTCAGCCCTTGTCTCATAGCCAGGAGGGCAGCTGGTCATGTGTGCTGTGCATCCGTGAGTCTTTAAATGTGAAATCAGCTGTGTTTTCAGATCCCGGTCCGGGCACAGCGACAGGCTGGGAGGACCCGGGCCTGAGTGGGATGAATCTGAGCTGGGCAGCACTGGGTGCCCTTGCTGAAGACCTGGGTGGGTGCAGTGGCCCTGAAAGCATCAACTACAGTTGCGTCTCATACATTTTGGGGGTGAGTGAGAAGGCCAGCTTTCCCAGTCTGGGCACAGAGTGAGCATTAGATTGTCCTGCTTTCTGCTTCTCTTGTGTCTCTTGATCAGCAGCTCATTTCACCGAGGACCTGTCCCAGAGGCAGGACCTTTCGCCCCCACCAGTTTGCTTAGGTGGCAATGAAACAAATGACCTGGAGGCAAGCAGCAATTCATTACAGCCCTCATTTAGCATGCAATAAAATGTGCCGTATACCTTGTCTTCTGATCAATAAGTTGTATATTATACACGAGTCAATGTGTTTACATCACGGGGAGGCTTCTCACTGCCTCCTTTCTGCTGGGCTCTCTTGGCCTGGGATGATGGATCGACGCTGGGATGATGGGGAGGGATATTGTTAAACAGTAATTGGTTACTGAATTATTTAGCTGCGCAATCCCTGTAGCAGCAACACCGCCATTCAGCGCTTGACTTGCAACTGTCTCAGCTGAGGAACAAATACTGGGCCTTGCAAACTCAATGGAGCCCGAGGCAGAATAATTCTGCAAGACTGTGCTTTAAAGAAGAGGTTTACAGCTGTATTGACGGTGATAGCCTTGTGCAGTGGGAAGTGTATGCTAATGGCTTACGGGCTGCAGCCTTTTAATTTGTGTGCTGAATTCTACTGCTTTCATAAGGAAAAAGGGATGTTGATCCATTGCAGGTTGCCCAAATTAAAGGCGAGCATCTCCCTGTTCCTTCTGACTCCAGCAGTGTTTGCTGCAGGTGCAGCTGAGTTGTATCTCTTGGGCTCCTGGCCTGGGTCCCTGCAAGAAATAGGCTAATTCACAAAGCAAACTGACTTGGCAGGCAGAAAACCCAGCCCAAATCAAATGTTCTGCTCCTCAGAACCTTGTTGCAGTGGTGTGCATGTGGTTGAAGACCACCAACCCATTCCACACCTGGTTGCAGGCCAGTGGTGATGCCCTCCTTGCACTGACCCGCACCAGAACCTCACCGCGCACGATTCCCTCCTGAATTTTCAGGTTGGCAGTTGCTGAAAGTCCTCTACCTTTGAGATGCGCTGAGAAAACCTTTTGGCAGCTTCTGCTCCAGCACAAAAGCTGCTCTTGATTTGTGTTCCCCTGCGTGTTGCAGGCAGCAGAGCCAGGAAGGAGGCATTGCACGCTGGTACCTCTTCGTACCAACTCCCCTGTAAGTGCAGCTCTGCACTTGAAGCTGTTCCAGTTCCTCCCCTGCCAGGCAGTTCCTTTCGTCCCTTTGGCACCTGCGTGTGTAGGAGTATGTAAGAACTATCTGGTGGCTCTTCAGGGTTTGCTTTGAACTGGCCTGAGATCTGGTGACTTAAACTTACTTCTTCCTTGTAGGTGCTGCCTGTGTTCTCAGTGTGGACGGCAGGACCCTGATTCGATGCTCTTCTCTTTTATCTAAAAGCCCAAAGCTTTTATTTTGCTCCTGTGGATGGATGGATGACAAGCTGGGAGGGGTGGGGGGACTGAGGTGCAGGCTGTTTGCAGGGGGTTGTTCACGAGCTGGTCGTCCCAGCAGTGCCTGCGACAACCCACGGGATGGGGCGTTCCCTCACTGCTCCGTTATTTGACTTAATTTGGCTCTGAGGAATAGGAGGTTCCCCTAATTTAGGAGTGAGGAACGTCATCCATGGCACATGCCAGAGCAGCAGAGGGGTCTCCATGAGCATCACCAGGGACCAGTGGCTAAAACTTTCCCACCCATCACGTAGGCAAGGCCACTGGTTGATGCTCTGTTGACTTTCCCAAGAACAATTTGGTTATTGCTATTAATTTTACTAACTTGCCCCAGTGCCTGGCAGATCCAGCACTGGGGCAGGGCTCTGCCTTGCTGCACAGAGCATAAATATTCTACTCAAAAGTCCCAAATGTCCCCATCCAGTCCCACAGCAGGAGGTTTGGTGCTCACCAGTCCAGCTCAGCTTTGTTTTCCCTCCCCTTCTTGCAATTCTTGTAACGCTGTGTAACCAAGAGCAGGATCCAACCCTGTGATTCAGACCTTCCCAAAGACACATCTCGGGAAAAATTAGTCTCCCTAATGGAAGCTGGGCTGGTGACAGCTGTGACTTTCAAACCTTGGTCCCAAATAAACCAGGGAGATCTGGGAAGCTTGTAAGTTTCTGAGCAAGTGATGTATAAAGCTACATAGTTACAATTAACTTCAAAGCGTGGAACAGCCCAAGCAAAAACAGTTCAAGTAAAAAAAAAAAAGAAAAAAAAATTCCTTCCTAGACTTGTGTTAAAAATGAGTTGATTTTTGTGTCAGATTAGCTGTGCCTTTAATATAGAGAAGATATTTTTAAAATTCTGAATTGTAATGGGCAGCTCTACTCCTTTCCTTGGAGTAGTGTGGTTCTGTCACTGGAGGGAGCTGCCTGAAGCCGGTATGTTGGGGAACAGGGTTATTGTTGTGTAAATCAGCATGAGGTCACTTAATTAAACACAGCCAGGGCTTTGTGGGTCTCTGAAGACAGCAGTGGAGTGGTGGCCGTGGCAGAGGGGGTGGCAGGGCTGGTGCAGGGGATGGGGACAGAGCCTTTGGCACAGTCTCTATAGACCTGCACAGGATCTACCTTGTAGCTGATGGAATCAAGCATGGATGGATGGATGGATGGAGAACATGGGAAGACCACAGGGAGCTTTAAACTTTGCCCACCTCCCCATATGGGTTTTTTGGGGTGCTGCATGGACCCTCTGCATGCACCCCAAGCCTGGAGGATCTGGCTGGTGCTTTCCAGGCACCATCCAGCAGCTCTGGCTGTGCAGCCCCACTGTCTCCTTCCTGCACGGAAATGCCGGGTGAGTTTCTTCCGAAACAAACTCCACGTTGGCAAGGCAGCCCCGTCTCTGTTTCATGCGTCCTTGCTTTCAGTGTGGGGCTGGAGCTTGCATCCCGGGAAAATAATACATCTCCAGGAGGCCAAGACAAACAGAGTCTGCCTGCTTTTTTTATGACCTCTTGTTGCTCCTCCCAGCCATCGCCACTATTCCCTTAATAAGGGACTTTTTGATCTCCAGAGGGAACTTCCTCACTTCTCAGGGTTAAAACCAAGGTGGCTGGCAAAGGGAAGGCCTGGAGAAACAGGGGACTCCTGCCCTCTGCAGCCCTTTGCATGGCAATGTTGTGACTTAGAACCGCATTCTGGTTCAGAACTGGGGATGATGATCAGGTTTTTAACTGCCAGAGGGCAGAGTTAGATGGAATATTGGGAAGAAGTTCTTCCCTGTGAGGGTGGGGAGGCCCTGGCACAGGTTGCCCAGAGCAGCTGTGGCTGCCCCTGGATCCCTGGGAGTGTCCCAGGCGAGTTTGGATGGGGCTTGGAGCAACCTGGGCTAGTGGAAGGTGTCCCTGCACATGGTTGAGATGGTCTGTGAGGTCCCTTCCAACCCAACCCATTCTGTGGTCCTGTGGGAAGGACTGTTAGGTTTTAGTGGGAAATGCAGACAGTGCATTCTGATGAGAAGTGAGATGCTGCGGGTGCCAGCCGTCTCCCCCAGGACTAACCCAGCAGCAAGTCTCATCCTGGTGACTTCAAGCACAGACGGTGGCCCCAAAACCCCCAGGGCCCTGTGAAAACTCTACCCGGAACATTGGGTAGATGCAAATGATTCAACCCAAATCTTGGGACTGCAGCATCAACATTCTACTTGAAGCCCCAACTCCTGGTATCAGGTGCTGGCGTGGGCTGTCCACCTTGGTCAGTGGACTGAAGGGGAGAGCAGGATGCACTTCGGTTTTCATGGTTTGGAGTAGAAGCTTAGAATCTTGTCTGCCACTGAGACTTAGAGGCAAAGAAGTAATTTGTTTAAGCCATGGGAAATTTTTTCCTTTGGAAACTGCCAGGGGGGTTTTGAACCTCCAGGGCTTGCAGTTCCAAGTGTGACAATTAAAAGTTTGGGGGTATTTAGTGAACTCTGCATAGCTGTTTTTCCTCTTTCATAGCTCCATCATACCTTCTAATTAATTCCCTTTAATTGCTTTTAATTTCCTTTCCTCCTCATTTCTCCTTCCGTATAACTAGTGCTGTCATCCTTTTAGTTTGCCTTTCATGTTGGAGACTCTCTGTTTGATTTCGTTTCATCCACGTTGTGTCTTGCAGCTATTTCATTCCTGGAAAGCTCCAGCTCCAGAGATAAAATCTAAGTGGATTCAGAGAACCTGAAAGGATCGCATGCTTCATGGCTTTCCCTTCAGTAATATGGGAGATAAACAGGAGGTAATAAAGGATCCGTCCTCCTTGGAAAAGGGCCATTTCCCGTCACCTGTATTTTTGTGGTGCCGTCATGCCAGGGATGCTCTTAGTCACCGGTGACAAGATAAAGAGCCTGCTGGTCCCTGGTGCTCGCGGGTGTCTGAGGCTGGAACGGGCCCCTGGGATGACACACTGTCTCGCTGCGTTTTGATCTCCCACCGCTGCTCTGCCCAGCAGCATTCCCACTGCTGGGACAGCCTGCTGGCAGCCCTGGTCCCTGCCCGGACGGAGGGGACACAGGGAGGGTGGCAGCGTGCTGGTTTTGGCCAGATAAGGTCAAATTATTAAAATCTTGACATTTATCTCCAAGTGCTTTTGGTTTTAGTGTGCACCAAGGGCACTGCGTGTTTTGAGGTACTTTCCAGCCCAGTCAAAAATAAATAAAAGCAAGCAAAACCTCATTTGTACACTGAGGAGAGTCCTAAGGGGTTGGATGTATGGGTGACTATCAGCAGAGCTCCATGGAATTTGTTCAATATTCACCATCTGAGGAGCTGGCTGAGGGGTGGGAATCATAGATCAAGGTTTTCTACACCTTCTTGAATGGGAATCAAATTGCTTTGTCTAGTCTAGTGGTTTTTTCCTGCTGCTTCTCCATTCATAATAGTATTTTAACACGACCTGCCCTGAGGTTTTTCACCCAGCAGAGCCAAGTGGGGGCTTCCTCTCTTTCTTTTCCTTGGAAAAAATGACCAGCAGCATCTAGTTCTGCCTGGAGTTGGCCCAGTTGCCTGCTTTATGTTGTAATGCTGGTAAAACCCTGGAGGAGTTAACACTGGGATCACAAGGAATGTGGCTGGAAGTCAGCTGGGGACTCTGGTGGTGAGGAAAGTTCCAGTACTCTGGCTGGGGAGTGGAAGGTAGCACGGAGCAGCAAGGGCTGCTGTCCCAGCTGCTGTGAGCTGGGGACATGCACCTCTGCTAGGGTTGGGTTGTGGGGCAGTTCTTCAGAGTCTGGTGAAGAAACTTTGGGCTAATCAGGCTGCTGGAAAGAAGGAAACAGCTGAATTTGCGTGGAAATTGACAGTAGAGGAACCTGTGGGAGGAACGTGATCCCAGGACTTCGAGGTGCCAAGAAGAGCAGTGCGAGAGACAAACACAACTTCTACCACCAGAAAGACTGACTCACGCTGTCTTGGAAGTTCGTTATGGATTATTACTATTATTTTACTGGCAGTGTGATTGGAAGTAGCAGCAATTTAGCCTTGGAGGGTCCCCAGGCAGCCCTCCCTGAGTCAGGAGCCTGCTCTTGCGAGTGTCTGTCACGATGAGTTAGTGCAGCAGAAGGACTGGGAGATGTCCAGGGCTGGTCAGTGAGCTGTAGGGTCTGGTTTTGCAGCTCCTAGCAGCCTGAAATCCCCTTTTAGGGGGATTTCAGTAGTACCCCTCTTAGATAGGGGGAAGTCCCACAGCTCTCTGCTCTGTCCAGGTGGGACCAAGCTATGGGCAGGAGCTGGTGGCCTCCAGGTTAGCCCTGGGGCTGTCCCCGCTGTCTGGGAGCCCAGGACTGACGTGGCTCTGGGCCAAGCAGTCACCAAGATGTACTATTTTGCAATGAACTGATCTGAGCACTTTGTGCCTTTGCATTTGAGGGTGAATCATCCTGGTGAGAACTGAGAGTGAGCAGTCTCTGGAGGTGGCAGTGGGGCAGGTTGCTGGCAGCCCCAGGCTGGGTGGCACTTAAGGGGGAGCCTCCTTGTCCCCATCCTGTCTGGGCCTGTCCTTGTGCCTCAGTCTGGGGCTGAGGTAGAGCAGCTGGCTACAGACTTGACCCCTGGTCCTGAGTGCAGGATGTCCTTCTTGGATCTTTGGGGCAATTAGGGAATCATAGAATGCTTTGGGTTGGAAGATCATCTCCTCCAACCCCTTGCAATTAGGAGGGATGTCTTGAAACAGACCAGGTTGCTCAGAGCCCCACCCAGCCTGACCTTGAGCACTTCCAAGGATGGAGCACCCACAACTTCTCTGGGCAGCTGAGGCCTCACCACCCTCAGTGTAAAAATTCCATCCTTCTACCTCGTCTAAACCTACCCTCTCTAAATTTAAAATCGTTATTGCAATAGGCCCTGCTAAAAAGTTTGTCCCCATCTTTCATAGAAACCTCTTTTAGGCCCTGCCAGGGGCTCTCAGATCTCCCTGGAGCCTTCTCTTGTGCAGGTGAGCACCCGCAGCTGTCCCAGGCTGGCTGCAGAGCAGAGGGGCTCCAGCCCTGGGAGCGGCTCTGTGGCTTCCTCCAGCATGTCTGAGCAGCAGGAGTTGGAGATCCTTCTCCAAGAGGCGATGGAGATATGCACGCCTCATCTTTGGCATAAAAAGCCACCGGAAGAAAGTTTTGGGGAGCCAGCCTTGGGCTGCTGCCCCACCCTGGGAGCTTGGCAGACCCTGCGCCCCTCCGAGCGAGACGGGATGCTTTATTTCCTCAGCAGCCGGGCTCTTGGCCGAGCATCCCTCGGCACTGCGCTCCCGACTCTTCCCGCTCCCATCTTAATAACTGTAAAGATCGGGGTTGCCAAGGTCTTCCCGTTGCTATAGTGAGATTAGATAGGGCAGAGCGCTGCATTCCCTCTGCTGAGGGGAGAAATCACTCCCATCTCTTCCCTGGGCTTCACCAGCCACGTTTTTTTTCATCCACCAGCAGCTACTAATTGCACCTGAAAGACACGCCACGTATTTCACTGCAATTAATATTTCATAGCTTTAAAAAAAAAAAAAAAAATAAAAAAAATAAAAATTAAATTATCGAGGCATTTTCTCCTGGAACCAACTTGAAGAGACTCTCCGGCTGGAACGAGTTTACAGCGCTAAACTGTGAAGTTAAAATATTTATCTTCATAAACACGTCACTCGAGCCGTGCTATTCCTCGCAGGGTCATTAGCAAGAGGCACGTTAGTCCAATCAGGAGGTGCCTGGGAGACAGAGATTTGCCTTTTGCTTCTGGGCGGGGTTAGGAGATGATTTATTAAACGAATTTGAGAGCTGTGAGTCTGGCCAGACCTCTGAGTCAAACTGCTGTAGGAAAAAAAAATCCCTCCAGCCGGAGCTTTTGCAGGCAGAAGATGGGGTGCAGTCGTTTTGATGCGGTTGGTTGTTTGCTGATGTGGAGGTGTCCTCCCCAAAAACTCCCGAGGACGTACAGCAACTGATCCGGGGAGCCGTCATACTGCAGGAGGTAGTTTGCATTTTAATTTTCTTAGGTTTAATTTTCGTTCTCTCAGGTTTTATTTTCACTTTCTCAGTTTTTGCTTTAATTTTCTTGGTGCACCTGCGGGGCTTGGGTGAGTTTATGTAAGAATTCAAGTGAGATTTCCCTTAGTGTAGGAGCGCACAGCTTGGGGCAACAGCACGTTGTCACACCCCTCCACCTCCTCTTTTGGGTTTAAAATGTTGGTTTTGAGGCCATGAAGTTTAACCCCTATAACCCAGTACCAGACTGGAGAGTTGTGTCTGTGGGGAGTGTGGGGAGGGGACGGAGGGTTTAGGTATCAGTGTGTTTTTTGGGCTTGAGGTTGTATTTTGTGCGTGTTGGGTGCTGGCGTGCCAGGACGTGGAGTGGGGTGAAGGGCGTGGGTCTTTGGGAGGTGTTGCTGCGTGGTGCACTTCCTAAAACTGGTATATTTTCTGGGGAGCCAGAGGTGTTTGTGCCTGTAAACCCCTCTGCTCCTGAGCGTGGGGAGGAACATGCGAGGGAAGAGCTCATGGTGGCCCCATATCCTGGGAGAAGGTCCTTGGCTGGTGACAGTGGCAGAGCCTAGTGAAGATTACTCAAGCTGTAGATCTGTCACTGGGTTTTTCCCCTCTGAAATCCCCTTCTGCTGCTTGAGTCCCCATCAGTTATTTATACAAACCACACAGGCAATGCCACAGGGTCTGATCAAGGTTGGTCCAGGGTCTGGCACCTCAGCTGGTGCATGGGGCTCACCCCTTGCTGCGGCTTGGGTGGATGGGAGAGGGGTTGGAGAGGTGTGTGATACCTGCCAGGTGGCACAGCTTCAGAGCAGAGGAAGGCAAAGAGCAAGAGATGCTGTTGGTGGTGTGGGAAGGCTCGTTTCCCATCCTCTGAGCAGAGAGATGTAGCCTCAGCAAGGGCTGAGATACATCAGTCTTCCTCCGCAACAGCAAACCTCGACTTTGAGCGAAATTTTTGAAAACTGGTCTCCTGAGCAGCCCTTAGAGCTGTCTGTGCAAAGAGGACTGTTGTTAGAGGTCCTGTTTTCTGTAGGAAACCAGTTCTTGCAGGCATTTTCTGGTAGGTCCCAGTTTGTGCCATCTGCCCTCCTCTCTCCCACTGGCTCTCTGCTGACCTTCCCCAGATGTGCTGAGTCTCACAGCCCGAGGTGTTTATCAGGTGGGCTTTCCCTTGCTCTGCTGGCAGAAGTGCAGTAGCAAACATCACTTGATGTTGGCTGTCTGGTCTGCTCTGCTTCAGCAACCTCAAATCTTGATTCTTTCCTTGCTCCCACAACTGGCATTGTCTTGAGGTTGGACTGGGAAGCACCCAGTGCTCTCCAGGTGCTCTGTTTGACTGTTTTTCGATATCTCTGTCACGATTTCACCTGATCCTCTTCCAGCAGTGGTGGCACGGGCTGTGCTCAGTGCTGATCACTTGAAGGAGGCGTATTCAAAGGCTACACCCTGGTGGTAAATGCTGTGCTCTGTGTGGTTCAGCCAGGGCTGATACTTACATGATCGTGGAGGACCCTTCTTCCAGAAAGAAACCCAGATCTTCTAGCTGCAGTGGGACCTAACCACCATTTCTGGGGCGTTTTATTGGCTGCCCTTTTCCTGAAGAAGGTTCCTGCTGCTGGAGCTTGGGTTGCAGCTGCCACAACGAGCATCCTTGGTTTACAGGAACCTTTTGAAGGAGCCTCTGCCTCACCATGGTGTGGCCAAGTGTGACCTGGTGGCTGGTGTCCCAGATGGGTGGACCTGGGTGATTTCTGGTCTCAGTCCTGTGCATTTTAAGTACAAAACAGAGGAGAGAGTCCCTGGTGTGTTCTCTGGGCCAGTGGCGTTGTGACTCTGCATGAGGAGGGGACCTGCTAGAACCTTGGCCCTGGAATGAAACCCACCCGTGGGTGTCCAGATGAGGAAGTCTCTTCCTGGAAAGCCACATGAGCTAAAGGGCATGGTTGCCCTTGGTGGAGTTTATTACAGTTTTAGGGCTAAGAGTGTTTTGGGATTATGTAAAACTTGCTATAAGGTGCTCTCTGGAGTTTCCAGGGATATCTAGAACTTACTGGGATTTTTAGGGAAGGACCAGGAGTGCAGGAAGGGAAGGATCAGAGTGGCCTGGGGAAGAAAACATGAGGGAAAATAAAGGGAAAAGCAGAATAGAAGCAGCTTCCCTTCATGTGGGGATAAGGAGGGGGAGACCACAGCTGGAGTGAGGGCTGAATCTTGATGTCTGGGGGTGTGTCCTGGAGGTTGGAAGGCAGAGAGGTATCTGGGCTGATGATGATAAGGTTGATGGTGGATTGGTAGGGGGAATAGGAAGGAAAGTAGCAGCAACAGGCTGCAAGGGAGCGGTTCCATAGAGTATTGTGAAACTACCACGGACTTTTGGGTGTGGGGCGTGTCGTACCTGGAAAAGTGAGTGGTGCTTACAGCTGATAAACTATTCAACTGGCTTTTTCCATGCTCTGTGAGAGAGGGATGTGTGTGAACAGTCCGCTCAGCCCTCATCCAGGCTGAGGAGCAGCAGGTGCCCATGAGCAGGTAGTGGCTTTTCACCAGCCACGGTGAAACCGTCCGTGCGTGTCTGCTGCGTGGGGAATACGGGGGAAAAACTGGGAGCAGAGGGAGAGAGGGGAGCCTTTGGGGTGTTACAGGGTGCTTGGATCTGCTCTGTGGGTTTTGGGGTGTCCAGTTCTTTGGCGCTGTGGCCAGCACTGCCAGCTGGGGTGCTCATCTCCCGCTCCCCCAGCCGTGCCAGAGGACATGCATTATGCATGGCCACTAAAACTCTCACCCTGTTGCTTCTGATTACGGGGAAATTACAGGTTACTGGGCCAGACTGTGCAGCTGATGACGTCTGTGGGGCTTTGATGCCCTGAGCAGAATTCGGTCAATGATGCATTGCTAAGTGCAGGTGCTCGGCAGCAGCCTGACCTCAGCCCTGGAGCTCTTCGTTATCCCAAGCCTGGATTTCACAGGGAATTTGCAAGCCCTGAGACTTGCCTCAAATCGTTCGTATCATTTTAAATTTTTTTTTTCCTTGCAAAGCTTTGCAAGGCATCTCTTCTGGGTGCTGTTTCCCGTGACTCAGAGGGTAAACAGCAGTTGCTGTGCTCACCTGGTTTGCTTGCTAAAAATGAACGGGGAGCAGTTCAGGGGCTTGTTTCCTGCTTGTTTCCTTCTATTTCAGGCGGGTTCATCTCTGATTATGGGCTGTCAAACCTCAGAAATTCCTAGCCACCTGTCCACTCTCTAATTTTTTATTTTATTTTAAAAGGAACAGAAAAGGAACATAGCCCTCTTTCAGTGGAAAGTCATGAATGTTCCTAGGAGCAGGTGGATTTTGCAGGGCTCCTGGTGTACAGTAGATGAGGATGCATGCCTGTGTAGAGATGCAAGCATGGGGAGCAGCCCAATTTTTTGGCCGTGGACAGTAAGTACTGAGAAGCTTTACCATGAGCACATCAAAATATTTACATCCAGCTCCACAGATTTCCTTTGTGCCATTTGTTGTGACATGTTACACTGGGAATGTCATGAAGAGGAGGGCTGTCTTTCTCTGCTACATTTAAGACCTACCAAACTGTAATCATAGTCATTATTTCAAGGCTGTTTCCCATTTTGTGGTGCCCAAGTGGGAAGGCAGAAGGACGGAGCTGAGCGGTGAGGGCGTTGGAGTTGGTGTGGATTCACATCCTGGCAGGGCTGTGCTTGGTGTTGGGAGAGATGGGGAGGTGCTGGTGTGAGTCTGGGAGGAGATGGCTGCGCAGTCTGTGCTCTCACAATCACAAAGGCACCCACGTGCACCACTGCACACACTTTTTTATTCGTGTGGACCACTGCCCCAGTGCACAGACCATGATGTGTCCCTCTGCCACGTGCTGGAGCTTGCTCAGATCACCTTGGCTAGCGGGGGACTGGGGTAAGATGGAGCATCTCTGCTATGGGAGAGCTGGGAGTGTTCAGCCTCTCTCCAGGGAGACCTTAGAGCCCCTTCCAGTGCCTGAAACGTCTGCGTGAAAGATGGGGACTGTTTTGGTTTAGAAGACAGGTGACTGCCAGGGGAAACCAGAGCCTCCCTTGGAATGGAGAATGTAAACCCCCCACCTCCGAATTGCTATAATTTTGAAATTATGGGGCCTTCAAGCAAAGATGTAGGGATAGGAATACCAGTTCTTTACTAAGAATATTACAAACTACAAAGGTAGTGGTACAGAGAAAGAAAAAAACAACAAACAAATAATCCCAGAAACTCTTGACAGAGTCAGAATACGACCTGACCCCCTGTTGGTCAGGGTGTGGGGAGCAGTCCAAAATAAGTCCTCCTGGAGTGGCAGCTGTGGCTCTGTTGGAGCAGAGGTGATCCTGTAGAAGGGTCCGGTGGTGACAGGATGGGTCCAGTCTTCCTCGGGGAATCCAGTGGAAAAACCAGCTGCTCTGGTGTTCTGAGCTGCAGGTTTTATGCAGGTAGAGAGGCTTTGGCTCCTCCCACTGAGTGGAGCATCTCCCAGTGGGGTGATGTGATGTTATCGGTCACAAGGAGAGCCTTAAATGGCTCATTCCCAGGTGATATCCCCTTGGAGGAGGATGGGTGGAGGACGAGATAAGGAAGCACTGCCCCATCTGGTTTTAACGACTGACCCATTAGCAGAAGGCACCCGCCCTCTTTCCCCCTGGAGTTACAAGAGATGAAAATATCCTTCAACTGGTTTCAACAGATGAAAATAGAATAAAATTTTTGGTTACATGTTGCAACCCAAGGCAGGACAGAGTCCTTAGCAGGGCCTGGTGCAAAAGGACAAGGGGTTTTAAGCTAGAGGAGGGTCTGTTTAAAATAGACTTAAAGGTGAAGGTTTTTACAGCGAGGCTGGTGGAACACTGGCACAGGTTACCCGGAGAGGTAATGCATGCTCCATCCCTGGAAGCATTCAAGGCCAGATTGAATGGAGCTCTGAGCAACAAGATCTAGTTGAAGATGTCCCTGTTCATGGCACGGGGTTGAATTAGATGGCCTTTAGATGCCACGTCCAACTCTAACTTGTCTGTGATTCCTCCTGGATCCTGGTGTCAGTCAGCTCTTACTTGCAGCTGGGAATGCTGCTGGTCTCCACACTTGCTGCAGAACAGGTAACTACAGGCAGCTCAGCTTGTGGGAGGAAGTAAGGTGGGGACAAGTAGCAAAAAGCTGATGTTGAGTGCTGTAATTCATCCCCGGAGGTGATGCTGGGGTCTTCCCTCCTTTGGCCACTACCTGCCTGTGTGACCACGACAGGTCACTCCGGGTTTTGTGTGTTCACTGCCTTGCTTGTGGAGCATCTCTCTGCTTTTCCAGGGCAGGGATTGTTTTTGATGTTGCAAGTAAAGCAGTAATAGCTGGCCTAGCAGGATAATATGCCCTCTTGGCAAAATCTGTGGACATCTCTGTAGTATGGGCAGGGAATTGTGAGGATACAACATTCAGCCAATGCCCAAAGCCAGTAGTTGTGGTTCTTCTGACGTCTCCATTCTTACGGAGGTGGAAGATGTTAAGGTCTGCAATGAAATAACCCTCACTTGCACTAACTCCAGACATTTAGATAGTTGCCTGATAAAACTTGCACAAAATACAAAATTCAAAACAGCAGATGTCTTGTATTTTCCCCTTTCTCCTCAAATACAAGGAGCCTCACAGTTTGTTACTCTGACCCTTGAAAACTTTAGAGAAGGCAGTGACGGATTGGCATGGGTGGGGCAGTCACCTGGAAGGGAAGAGGTAAATGAAGGAGATTTTGGGCAGTGAAAAGGAGATGGGCAGCCTTAGTCTGCTGGTCATCCAGTTAACCTAGCTATAGCCAAGGAGTGTCCATCTCCATGGAAAGGGTGGTCAGTCACTGGAATGGGCTGCCCAGGGAGCTTTTGGAGTCCCCATCCCTGGAGGTGTCCAAGGAATGACTGGACGTGGCACTCAGTGCTCTGGGCTGGTGGCACAGTGGGGATTGGGCACAGCTTGGACTCCATGGTCTGGGAGGGCTTTTCCAACCTGAATGATTCTGTGACTCGGTGATCCCACTGGGATGTGGCATCATCCCTGTGTATGGGGTAGCTGGTGGGAGGTGGGAATGGCTCCAGAAGGAGAGGACTTGGGGTATGGGGTTGTCAGCCAAGGCAGGAGCACACGGCTCAGTCCGTTCTGCCAGGAGGCTGAATGTTGTGCTGGGGCTCATTTCGGGTGATGAGCAAAGGGCAGGGCTTGAGGTCCAGCTGCTCGATGGGTGGGTTGGTGCTTCAGGACAGAACAGGCTTGGATTAATGCAAAGTAATTCACATCTGGGAAGGAGAGTGCTTTTATTCTCCTTTTTAAATCTTCTTTGGGTTCTTTGCAATTAATTTCTGCTCAGGCTCCACGCATGACCTTCACCAAGCCACTCTAGGCGGAGATACGTGAAATTGATTTTGGTGGATACCTAAATAACGGCTGGAATCTCTTGTTTACCTGGTCCTCAGCTGCGAAGCCCATGAGTTAATTCCATGTGGGAGACTCAAGCACATAGGCTTGAGCATTCTTATATGTTAATTGAATTCCTGAGCTCTTTTTTCCAACTGGGGAAGCAGAGACAATACTTTTCTCCCAAGCTCTGGCAGGTTTATGAAGCTCCTGGAAATATGGGCTGCAACAGCGCGGAGCTTTTCAGAAAAACAGAGGGGAATTGGCTGAGATACTCCTTGTGATTGTGATTTGTAAAGCCAGCTGGTGCCCGTGATCACAGACTGTCGAGGGTGGATCCTTCAGGTCTCTGCTGCTCCAGCTCTTTGCTTGTCTGTGGGTGGAGGTGGCTGGGATTTCAGGCCACAAATCCGCAGGAGACCATGTGAGCAAGTTTATTTTGCTGTAGTTTCTTGCTTCTAGTCAAGGAGCCTCCTCCCTTCCCCTTCAAACCCTTCCTTTGCTCTGCATTTCCTCCTCTGAAATCCTGTTTCCTTCTTCCCACTAGGATTCCCTCCCTACCAAGAAAATCCAAGCAGCTTGTTTTAATGTTTCAGATAGATATACCATCTGATTGAGGGTCTGGGCACCTCCATTTCAGAATGCCTGCAGTGGCTCTTTGGTTTTTCCAAACAGCTACTGCCTGCAGATACTGGCCAGGAGGAGGCTGGCATCTTGGAGAAGGGTTTTTTGAAGGAGGTGACTCTGTGCTGGGGTTTAGAGGGTGATTAAATGTGTGCTGGAGATTCCCTTCTGAGGGTTTTCCAAGCCCTTATTCCCATCTCCACATACCCAGGGAACAGTCCAGGGGAGTACCAGCTCTCGGTTCTCCTCATTTTGCTCTCATTTAGAAAGGTGCAGCTCTGATCAGTGCTGCTGAGAGCACTGCCCCTGCATGGTAATGGAGGAGTCAGGGTTTTTAATCACTTATTCCAAGTGTGATTCCTGGGCTGTTCTGAGTCACGTCAGGAGCTGCAAAACAAGGCAGCCCCGTCCCTCGCACTAGCGGACAATGACATTGGTGAGGAGGAGCACTCCCAGCCCTGCTTGCCGTGCCCTGGCTCTGCACACCCAGCCTGGTAGAAACGAGGGCCCTGTCTGGTGGGGAAAAAAAAAGTGCAAGGGGTGAAATGGGAGCCAGAGGGTGATTTGCCCTGGTGACAGTAAGTGTGGCTCTTAAAAGTTGTCTCAGGGTTGTGTTGCAGGTCTGTGGCGTGGTGTGGAGCACTCATACAAGCACCACAAGACGTGGCAGAGGAGGTGGTGCATCTCAGGAGGAGGCTGTGGTTCAGGGAGGTGCCTTCTGCTCGCTGCAACACAGGTTGCTGTTAGGCAGTGCAGAGATGTGGCTGTTGGAGGAGGAGGAGGAGGAGGAAGAGGGATGCAGTGGTGCCTCCCGATGTTGCGTGGAGAAGTGGTGGATGCCCCATCCCTGAAAATATTCGAGATCAGTTCAGGCAGGACTCTGAGCCAGATGTAGTTGAAGATGTCCCTCCCTGTTGGACTAGATGACCTTTAAAGA
The DNA here is from genome assembly GCA_013389985.1 of Dryoscopus gambensis. NCBI lineage: Eukaryota > Metazoa > Chordata > Aves > Passeriformes > Malaconotidae > Dryoscopus > Dryoscopus gambensis. Next base: position 259,917 of record WEIT01011398.1, read on the forward strand.
TCCTTTCCAACCCAAAATTCTATGATTCTGTGATTCCCAGGAGCTCTGTGTTTCCCATAAAGCTGATTTGGGTGAAAGCCAGAGAAACATCAAGCCAGGACTGTGTGTGCCCAGATATGCTCAGTGGGGAGAAGCAGTCTCCTAGGAGAAGGATGAGGGTTTTGGGAAGGAAACATCCCATCTCCCTCAACCCAGCAGTCTGGGAGAGATTGGGTTTAACATCTCATCATTGCCGTTGCACTCAGGAGACGAGGCAGTTTTACTTTATTTTGATATTAAAAACATCCTTTAAAGAAGTGTCGGCCCATAGACTGTCACTTTTATAGTTAAAAAATTGCAGCTGCTTGCCTGGGGTGTATTTGAGAACAGCAAGGAAGAGACTGTGTTAGATTAATAAGTGAGGGTTTAATTAATTTTCATTATTTGCATAATAGTGTCCTCTAATTAATAGGTAATGAGCAGCCTGTGAATTAATGCACGAGTGGGGTCTCCAGTGATGCCATCAGAGAAGGGTTTTATTGCTGGGAAGTGCAGTTTTGCTTAGTCTTTTTAGTGAATTTAGTAACCGTGAGAGCCAAAGGGTGTCCGTGACAGTGTGTGCTGTGCCTGGGGTGGCAGGGTCTTTCAGGGACAGCACACATCTTCCCTAAATGCATCAGACCTGGAATGCAACCAGGGTTTTGTTCAAGTCTGTTGCTGGCCTACTGCAGGCAGAGGCCAGACAAGAAGCTGTTCTTGTGTTTTATTCTGTCTTCGGTAGCTTGGAAAACAGTTGCTTGTATCGTGGCCATGGTTTTCCTCTCCTTTTTGTTCTCAAAAATCCCTCGCGCTGTCATTTTGGTGTCCCTTCTTCATCTGGTGGGTTCCTTTCTGCTGGATTGCGGGCACGTGAATGGTTCCTGTCACACATACATGCTGGAGGGGATCTCTCCATCTCCGTTTCTCCCTTCTTCTTTATGCTTTGATTGTGACAGTGTTTGTGATAAGTGCAATGGGGTGACATGGAATGCCTTAAGATACAGAGCTTGGCGTAAAGCAAAACCTGGTGTTAAATTTTGGGATGGAAAGGAGATAGAAGATGGGGGGGCCAGCCTCTTCTCTGTAGGTAGGTCCTGGCAGTAGGTAGGACTCCAGGCTGAGAGAATGCAGGTTGCAGTCAGCATCCTGAAGAGTTCACCATGTGAGAGGAGACAGGCAGAGGAATGCAGATGTAGGAGAACGCTGGGGAAGCAACGGGGCATAGATCCAGGATAACTATTTCTTCATTTCCCTATCAAACCACCCTAGACCTGTCCCACCGTAATTTTAAAGTCTATTTTACCCCTTGTCAGCCTAGTGATTAAAGCACTCTTCCCTACATCCTAATGTGCACTCAGGCATTGGCGTGGGCTGCCCAGAGCAGCTGTGGCTGCCCCATCCCTGGGAGCATCCAAGGCCAGGTTGGACAGGGCTCGGAGTAACCTGGGCTAGTGGAAGGTGTCCCTGCCCATGGCAGGGTGTGGAACAAGATGATCTTTAAGGTCCCCTCCAACCCAAACCAGTCTGTGATGTTATTTTCTGCAGTGGTAATCCTGCTGCCTTCAGAGAGATGGGTATGGAGGTGGCTTTGGCGCTGTGTTGGAATTTGCACCTGCTTGTACCAGCAGAGAGCTGAGACCTTAGAGCTTATTTAATTTTCTCTCAATTAATCCACCCCCCCCCCATCCTCAAATGAAAACTTCAGTTGTGTACCCAGGGAGTTTTTCCTCTCGTTTTCCACTGAACACTTGTGAGATGCCATGATCTTTGAGTGATAGTTATAGGCTCTGTCTGAGGAGAAGCATCATCCTGACAGACAGCAGGTATTTTGGAAATAAATGACCAGGAAAAAAAAAAAAGTCCAGGTTGTGGAAGTAAAGAATGTGTGTTTTTGTTGCCTCTGTGGTCGTGAACAATCTCTCCTCACCAAAGGCAGCTCTTCAAGAGAGGAAGCACAATTTGGCTAAAACTGTTTGAATGAGGTCATAAAATTATACTCCATGAATGGTCCCGTTATTCACAAAGCACAGTTGTTTGGATGGAAGTGGCTGAAGACCTTCCACTGATGGGGAAAAGAGAGATTTCATGAGCCACCCACAATTTAGCTGCTGAGGGGATTAATACTGAAGTAGCAGCCAAATACCCTGTTAGAGACCATTTGTACTCTGCTCTACTTCACGGGCTATTGCTCCTTGGATGTGATCTTGAGCAGAGCTCATCAGATACTGCTTGCAAGAAAGTACATTTGTGTTACACCTTAAATGTCAGAACACGTATCCAGGACCCCCTTTTCCAAAGCCAAGGAGCTCTTCCTCACCATTACTCCTTCAGGTGAGTGACTGCTCATGCATGGGGTGTTTCTGGATGTGGGATTGGTGGGAGAAATCCCCTCATGCAGTGGGATGCAGGGGATACTCCACTCACCTGGAATGAAAGAGAACTTCTACATGAGCAAAATAGTTACCAAAATTATCTGCTGTGCCAATCAACAAAGCCAGGGCTTGTTCTTGCAGAAGAGAGTCAGGGAACCTTTAATGCATCTTGCCTGGAAGAGTGCGTGTGCATCAAGTCTTGGATATGCCACCTCAGTGCGTTTGTCCAGTACTGAGACACCTGGCGTGCTCCAGAGGATTTCCTTCATGAGCTTGGTTTTCAGCTGGAGGATTCGAGTTGATGAAAAGCCCAGATCTGACTTTATACCAACAGGTTTTCAGTTTGGGAGTCCAGAGAAAAGATGCAGCCTCCTTAGGAGTATTGAATTGGCAGAGGGCAGGTTCAGATTAGAAACTGGGAAGGAATTCTTGGCTGTGAGGCCAGTGAGGCCCTGGCACAGGTTTCCCAGAGCAGCTGTGGCTGCCCCATTCCTGAAAGTGTCCAAGGCCAGGTTGGACAGGGCTTGGAGCAACCTGGGATAGCGGAAGGTGTCCCTGCCCATGGCAGGGGGTGGAACTGGATGAGCTTCAACGTCCCTTCCAACACAAATCATTTTAGGATTCCCAGAAGCCCTGTATTTCTCATAAGATTGCTTTTTAATTTTTTTTGTAGTTCAGCAGATGAAGAGCCAACTTCATTTAATAAGGGATGTTGGCTGAGCTTCAGGGCATGGATTAAATACAGCAGTATGTGGGGAATGGAGAAAAGCCTGAATGTGAAGAGGCTGGTTCTTCTGTCCCTAACCTCAAAAAAAGCAAGAGGTAAAGGGATCCAGAGAAAGGACAACAGGAGAGAAAAGCAAAATACAGATCTTTCTCTTTATTTTCCTTTTTTCTTTTCTTTTCTTTCTTTTTTTTTTTTTGCTATTGCATTAGTTCTTTTTTCTGCAGGTGTCTTACAAAAGCAGTGTTTTCTCATCTTCTGTATTTCATACCTCCTGTGTCCGTGCCAGGATACCTGCTTTTATATGGTGGACAATGGGAGTGCAGCTGGCACTGAGCTGAAGCCTGAGCTGTTCTGCACCTCATGTGGATTCGAGTTCAAATAAATAGTTTGACTCACTCAAGGAGTGAATCAGAAGAAGGAACTCGAGCCTCTAGCCTACAAGCACTGTGCTGTGCAAGCAAGGTGTATAAACATGTAAGCTTTTCTTTAGTGTGCAGTTCGATGTGAAGCTCGTGCTGGAGCAGAGCCGGCATTTCAGACCCACCATAGCCCTGCTCCAGAGTGCAAGGATATTTTGGTTTAGAGCTGATATTGCAGACATCCAGGAGAGGGGAAGTTTGTTGTCTGTCCTGTTCTCAGATCTGTCTTTGGTGCTAAGTGCTTTCGGTATGAGTAAACTGCAGTGTTAAAAAGTAAAAGCAGGGAAAGCAACCCCCGGAGCCTCCACAGCAAAGTGGGGGTAAGGTGCTGATCCTGTGTTCAGATCTCTTTCTGTTGGAAAGAGTTGGCACCTTGCTCGTGGTGGCTGGGGACAGGTTCTCCTGGCCTAAACTGGCTTTGGTCCCTCAGTCACCCAGCAAGGTCACACCAGCATGGTGAATGGATTAAAGCCTGATGGTGCAAGTCTTCCCTTAACCACTGTCTGTCCAAGCTGGATTGGAACCATTGAGCATGATGAGGGGAAACGGTTTGAAACTAAAAGAGGAGAGATTTAGAATAGATATTGGGAAGGATTTCTTCCCTGTGAGGGTGGGGAGGCCCTGGCACAGGGTGCTCAGAGCAGCTGCCCCATCCATGGAGGTGTCCAAGGGCAGGCTGGGTGAGGCCTGGAGCTACCTGACCTAGTGGATATCGTTCCCATGGTGGTTAGGGTTGGAACAAAATGATCTTTAAGGTCCCTTCCAACCTCTAAACCATTCTGTGATTCTGTATGACATTTCTAGGAACACAGTTGTAGGACAGCTCCACAAGGTTGGACAGCCCAGGTTCCTGCTGAACTTTGCAGCTGCTCTGGGGTCTCTGCTGAGTCCCACTAGCATCCTCTTGGAAGGCTAGGAGGGATGTGACCGCTCTGGTGTCCCCAGAAGTCTTCAGCAAGGCCTCAGGCTTATGGGTGTGCTTATCTGCATGAGTGTTACTCATCTGAGGAGGGGCTGTGAGATGATACTCTTGGTTGTCATTGCTGGCTGGTTTTGTTGTGCCTCCAAAGCCCTGTAATTCACTCACGGTGTGACATGGTCGTCTGTGTATGAGAGGTGAGATCTACTCAGAAATTGTTTTTATTATGTGTTGGTGATAGCAGATAAATAATGTTCCCTCTGGCTTGCGCACGGGGAGATGCCTTCAAATCAGGTGATTAATGACAACCATTAATTCCTATGAATGACAGCAGTATATTAGGAGCAAAACACATGTTAAAATAATTTGAGGGGCTGTTGTTGGGTCATAGGCTAACTCAGTCTCTTCATATATAATACTTTCATAAGGTGTAAATATTTCTAGGCTTGAGATGTTGGCTGGAGATCAAGTTTTGGGTATCAGCGTCGCTGTCTGGACCAAAACTGAACTGATCTTCCAGTGTACGTTAATTAAAGTAGATTTAGATGGGATATTAGGAAGACATTTCATAATGGGAGTTTGGTGAGGCCCTGGCACAGGGTGCCCAGAGCAGCTGTGGCTGCCCCTGGATCCCTGGAAGTGCCCAAGGCCAGGCTGGACGGGGCTTGGAGCAACCTGGGACAGTGGAAGGTAGGGGGTGGGATGGGATGAGCTTTAAGGTCTCTTCCAATCCAAACCACTCTGTGATTCTGTGAATTCAAAAGTTGAATTTTGGAAAGCCTGTACTATTCATAAGCTTAAATTGAATTTGGCAACTGGATATGTTGAAAATCCCCAGGGGGAGCTAATTTATTTTTAATGTCCAGGCATTTCAAGTGAAATGTCAGAATGAAATGTGTCATTTTGGAAATGCCAAAACATTTTCTTTTTGACAGCTTCTCAATGAAGCTTTTCTACTTTTTGTTTGGCAATTACAGTTAACAGTTAGAAGGAGGAAAGATTAAATAAGACTTGGTAGGAGTGGACTAAGACATTTAGTTTTGATTCAAACAAAACGTGGAAGGGTGGCAAGCTTTTCTTTTTTTTCTGTGTCACTGAACCTCTTTCACTTCCCCCCCAGATCTGTTTCTCATTGACTCAAGCCATTTTCCTCCTTCTTTTAATACAAGTAGGAGATGTCATTGGATTAAAAACAAATAAAAAAATTATTCACCTCTTCCAGCTCCTGGAACACCCTGGTTTGGAATTTGTGAAAACGACTGATGGAAAACCCGTGCAGGAATACATAGAACAGCCCATTACATCTGGTGATCCTAAATTCAGGATTTCATGGCAGGGCTCTAGGGCTGCCCATGGTGCCCAGTGCAGCATCCCAGCCCTCGCTGGCTGCCCTGGGCTCCACGGTAAAGCAGGTGAGGCCCTGATGAATCCTCTGGTGGGAATTCCTGAGGCATCAATCCGGGGCTGGAGGAGGGGATGAGGCGCCTTGGGGAGTTGGCACCACAGCCTGGGGGGCATTGTCCTGACTGAGCACACCAAGCACAGCAAGGTGGGGGACTCCCCATCCCTGAAAGTGTCCCAGGCCAGGTTGGACGGGGCTTGGAACAACCTGGTCTAGTGGAAGGTGTCCCTGCCTGTGGCAGGGGGTGAAACGGGGTGGTCTCTTCCAACCCAAACCGTTCCATTATTTTACAGTCCTGAGCTGCTGTGCTGCCCATCCTCTCTCAGCGCCACCTTCCCACCCGCCTAAAAGCAAACTGATTTTTTTCAGGTCAATGTCCCTTTTTTTTTTTTTTTTTGGAGGGTAAGCTCAACAGACAGCTCGGTGATGCAAGATGTTTTCCTTTGTAGGGCTCGTTGCCACGCGTCTGGCGGTGGAGTGACATCATTCTCACGCTGGGGTCTGCAGTGAGCCATTGATCTTGATGTACCCTCTTTGCAGGCAGTAATGTGTGTTCTTCCCTTAGCATTTTGGGCAGGAGATGCATCATGCTGCCTGCCGGAGCCCAGGGAGGAGCACCATCAAAATGAGGGATGCCAAAGGCTTAATTGGTCTTTGAGGATCAGCCCCCAGCTCGTTTCTGTCTTCAGCTCCTTTCCACTGTAGTCGTTCCCCCAGGTCTGAAGAATTGGTAAAAAAAAAAGAGTTTTCCATCGCAGTGAGTCTCAGCTAATTTTATTCTGTGTTCTGGAGGAAACTGCGATATTCAATAGGCAGGAAAGAGATGAAATTGGAGGAAAAAAAACAAGAAATCACAGGGTTGTCCAGAAATTACTCTGAAAAAGCTGCTCATTTTTCAAAGCAGAGCATGAAATCCTTTGCACCTTCCTCCCCTATTTGAACCATCCCTCGGCAGTCCGGGGGGCTGTAACTCTCTGCTGTGTTATCATTTGCTCCCGCGAGGCAGAGAGCAGCCTGCTCCTGCCAAAACACTGGCAGGCTTTTTTGCAAGGGCAACACCACCAAACAGAGGAGCTGAGGGCACCGGAGGTCAGGGCTGGACGTGCTGACTTCCTTCACCCTAATTAACAGGCTGAGCTTCCAAATGCAGCCCAGAAGCAAGTGTGTGTGGTGGTGGGGGAGGCAGCAGGAGTTGGGATGTTCAGAGGGGTCAGTGATCCCTCTGGAGCGGCTGGAGAATTCCCGCGCCCACGGGCGACTGGGAACTGTCAGCGCCGGCGCGGGCGAGATGGAGGTCGCAAACCTCTGGAGGAACATTTTGCACAGTGTGGGCCCAGTAGCTGTCATCCAAATCCGAGGTTTGGGAAGAGCTGTGTGCAGGGGGATGGCAGCAGCCCCGCAGCTTTTGTTTCTTTAATTGCTAACAGCAAGGCGCTGCTGTTCTCCGGAGGAGAGGGGAGATGCTCGGGTTCGTATTTGCGCTTCTCCCGTTACTTTTACCTGTCTTGCTTCAATCTCTGCTGCTGAGCTCTGGAGGATTTTCATGCTGATAAAATAGACTTAGCCGGCACCAAAGCAAGGGGTTTTTTTTAAAAGCTTATTTAACTGTGAGACAGCAATAGGGAAATGTCACCAAACATTTGCTTGGTTCTGCTGTCAGGTTGGTGTAGCAGGGCTTTCAGATGGTTCCCCATATGTGGGGAAAACACATTTTCTGTTACTCATACTGCAAACAGCTGTGTCTGGAAAAGGCAACCTGCAGCTCCGTTTGCTACAGGGTGCAAGGCAAAATTAATTTTCTGTGGCAGTGGCAAACTTTGGATGGGGTCTAGAAGTGATTTGGGTAGCTGATGGTGTAAAAGTGTTCCTGCTCTGCGTCGTGGCTGTTCTTTTGCTTTAGCTGCTATGGCCCTAATCCTAAAACAAGGCTCCATTGCCACCCTTGGGGTGTTTTGGGCAGGTCCCTGCTGCACCAGGGTTTGCAGCTGATTGTTGGCGGAGATGTCGCCACTTTGCACAGTGGGGAGAGATATCGTAGAACCCTAGAATGATTTAGATTGGAAGGGATCAAAAGATCGACTTAAAGATCATCTCATCCCATCTGCTGCCATGGGCAGGGACACCTTCCACTATCCCAGGTTGCTCCAAGCCCTGTCCAGCCTGGCCTTGGACACCCCCAGGGATCCAGGGGCAGCCACAGCTGCTCTGGGCACCCTGTGCCAGGGCCTCCCCACCCTCACAGACAGCAATTCCTTCCCAAGATCCCATCCAGCCCTGCCCTCTGGCACTGGGAAGCCATTCCCTTTGTCCTGTCCCTCCAGGCCTTGTCCCAAGTCCCTCTGCAGCTCTCCTGGAGCCCCTTGAGGCCCTGCCAGGGGCTCTGAGGTGTCCCTGGAGCCTTCTCTTGTGCAGGTGAGCACCCGCAGCTGTCCCAGGCTGGCTGCAGAGCAGAGGGGCTCCAGCCCTGGGAGCAGCTCCGTGGCCTCCTCTGGACTCATTCCAGCAGGTCCGTGTCTTTCCAGTGCTGAGGACCCCAGAGCTGCATGCGGGACTCCAGGTGGGGTCATACTAGAGTAGAGGGGCAGAGTCCTCTCCCATCACCTGCTGGCAATATCTCCCCAAATATCATCTGGCTGTAGCAGGTTGAGCCTGGCTGGATTCCAGGCAGCCACCAAAGCAGCTCTCTCATTCCACAGCTGGACAGGGGAGAGAAAACAGAGCAAAATGGTCCTGAGTTGAGATAAGGACCATGAGAGATTCCTCACCAAATACCGTCATGGGAAAAACAGATTCAGCTTGGGGGTATTATTTGAATTTATTAACAACGGAATCAGAGCAGGGTAATGAGAAGTAAAACCAGACCTTAAAACACTTTACCTCCACCCCTCCCTCCTTTCCCAGCTCCCCCTCCTTCCCCAGTGGCACAAGGAGATGGGGAGGGAGGGTTATGATCAGTTTATCACATCATGGTCCTGGCATTGCTCAGGGAGAGGAGCTGGAGTCCTTCCCCTGCTCCAGCACGAGCTGCCCTCTCCACGGGCTTCCCACGGGATCAGAGTCTCCTCTCAGGCATCCCCCTGCTCCAGGGTGGGCTCCTCCAGGGGCTGCAGGTGCATCTCTGCATCCCCCGGCCCTCCATGGCCTCAGAGACACAGCTGCCTCACCAGGGGCTGCACCAGGGGCTGCAGGAGAATCTCAGCTCCGGCACCTGGAGCAGCTGCTGCCCCTCCTCCTGCCCTGACCTTGGTGTCTGCAGAGCTGTTCCTCTCACATGTTCTCACCCTGCGCTTCTCTGGCCACAGTTAAAACAGGGCAACAACTTTATTTTCTTCTTTCCTCTGCTATCCCAGAGGCATCGCCATCATTCCTGATGGGCTCGGCCTTGGGGTCTGTCCTGGAGCTGGCTGGCATTGGCTCTGCTGGACATGGGGGAAGCTCCTGGCAGCTTCTCATGGAAGCCACCCCTGCAACTACCAAAACCTGGCCACGCAAACCCAATACATCTGGGTAAGAGCATTTTCTGCCCACACACCCACAGGTGGGTGTGAAGCCCTCATGGACACTGGGATCTCCCATCCATCAGCTTGTGCACCGAGTTGGTGTCTTCAGGGTGGCCGGGGCCTGTTCTTCCAACCTGTGCTGTAGTTATCCTTCTCTAAACCCAGCAGGATCTGTGCCAGAAGAGCACATGCTTGTCTGGCTGAAGGAAAAAAAAACAACCCACCCTTGAGCCTATTTAGGGTGCCTGTGATTTATTTTTTTCTTTATACAGTGCAAATGGGGAGTGCCTGTGTGGCAATACAAAGCAGGGAGAGAAATGCTCTCTAAGTGCTGATTACTTCTTCATGTGGGCACAGCAAGGGTTCACTCAGAGGTCTGGGGAGAATGGTGTTTTTGTGATTCTGTGAATGGCTGTGCTCAAAGGTGGTAATTTTAATTTCTCTAGTCCCAAATATATATATTTT
>WEIT01011398.1:269842-335264 GCA_013389985.1 Dryoscopus gambensis
TATATATATATTTATAGGTATGTTTATTAGCCTGGGTAGAGCCAGTGGTGAGGCTTTGGCTCACCCACCCCTCATCCCTTGTTAGTGGGATGCTCCTGTTATCTTTTGAGATGAAAGGTGCCCCAGAAATGTAAACCGCCGATGAACTGTGCTCCTTTTAATGGAAAATAGTAATAATAAATACTGTCCTGCTGTTCCCCTCATCCCTTGCCGTCACAAAGCACTCCATAAATTGCACTCCAGCCTCTTGCATTCCAGCTGTTGTGCGTACCCAGACACAGCCGTGCGTGGGAATAAAAGAAATACTACCTTTGGGGTCACTGCTGATGTTACCCACAGGTTAATGCGAGTGGTTTGTATTTCCCTTCACTCCCTCTTAATCCAGTCTCTGATCCATGTTGATCTGGAGGCTGAGTTCAGCCTGCAGCAGTTTATGCCTTTATCTCAGCTGAGTCCTGATACCAGCTGGCACAGTGGCTGTCTCGCACCCCTCTGGCCTGGGCAGAGTCAGTGACCTGGTCACTGTGCTCACCAGGCAGTGGAGTGAGGCTCAGTGAAAATCCTGGGTGTTCACCTGCCCTAGAAATGGGACAGGGTTGTGTTTCTGATGGCCCCACTTCGCTGCGTTTTCCCATGGATTTAAAACTGCCGCCTGGCGCGACCCAGTGCTCGGGTTTCCCTTTGGCAAGCGCTGCTCCTCTCCTCCTGGGCTTGGGTCTTTGCTCATGGAGGAGAGTCTCTGCCATCCCTAATCATGTTTTCCTTCTGTCAGCCGCACCTCCTTCCCATCCAGCATCCACTCAGAGGGCGAGTGTTTTGGAAGGAGGGATGAGTGTGCCTGAGCTCCGCAATGTCTCCATAGGGAGCTCCTGGCTCCTCAGAACCTCCTCTAGCTCCCTAATTGTCCTCCCTTCCTCACTCTCATGCTTTTGGCCCAGGAGAGAACATCAGCCAGTAAGTCAGATGCTGTCCTGGCCCACGCACAACTGTTGAAATTCCCCAAGTGAAATTAATTTTTTAGTTTCATTAGACATCCAGAACTCTTTCCTAGCACTGAGCCACCTATATTTTGGAATCATAAAAGGGTTTGGTCTGTGAAGGCCATCTAGTCTGCTTGTAATGGGCGGGGACATCTTCTATTAGACCAGGATGGTCAGAGCCCCGTCCCACCAGGCCTTGAATGTTTCCAGGGATGGGGCAGCCACCTTCTTTAGCGTTTTTTTTGTTCCCCAAAACTGGAAGGCCAAAGATTTTGTTGATGCTCAGCTGCACACTCATTGCTCACTGTGAACTGGCCTCTGCACTCATTTGCTGGGGCTCAGGCATATCCAAATTACCCAAATTCAGACTGGGCTCCCATGATCTGGCCGCAGCCTGGGGGACGATAACCTCTGTCACAAAGGTCCAATCTAGAGCCTGGGTTATTTTAAAGCAGGTAAGTGGAAGAGCCCACTGAGATAAATGCTCAGGTAATCACACAGGTCCAAACTGTGAAACCACCTTATGTCATCAAAGCAATTTGAAAATCAATTTGATGTCTGGCAGGGAGGCAGACACGTCAGGTCCCTTCAGCGTTCATTAGCATTCAGGTGGCAGCACTCTGCCAAAGCTGCTTTTTCTGGGAAAGCTATTGAAAAAAAAATTAAAGGAGGGGGAAAAATTAAAATTAGGCATTAACCATAATTTCCTCTCATTAAAGGTAACAACAGCCCCAGCACCAGTCTGGGATGGGGCTGGTTGATGGGTTTTCAAGACGGGGAGGCAGAGTGCACACCACAGAAGTGAAGTGATGATCAAATAAGAAAGCAAATGAGGCTCCCCCCTCGTTTTTAACAAAGGCAGGAGCGGGGCCAGTGGCAGAGTGGTTTAACTGAGCAGTTAGAAAATTGGAGGTCAAAGCCTGACATGTCTATTGATGAATTGAGGGTGTTGGAAGAAGAGTAGCAGACATCACGAGTGGGCTGTAGGGACTGAAAGATGAAGCAAGATTAAAAGAAGTTAAGTACCTGGAGGTGGTGTGACTGTGCAGCAGTGAGGTGAACCGTAATTACAGTCACCACATGCTACAGACTGGAGAGAGACCAAGGGAGAGAGGATCAGGGTGGGGTAAGGCAGAGGAAGCGGGTGGAAGACTCAGGCTGTTTGTTCCAGACATGTTTGGGCAGGTTGTGTGGTGCAACACCTGCTGGTCACCTCTTTTTTTGCCATCTCCTCCTGAGTTATTCTAGTTCGTACCCTGATGTTTCCCGTACAGCCACAGGTCATTAATGAAGGGCTAGATTCTGCTCTGCTGGCTGGGGGTGAGACTAAGTCAACTTCCTGTAAAGCATCCTTGTCCTTCAGTGCTTGAAGGAGCAAATCCTCTGAAGCTCTGGCCTGGTGATTCATAGCATGTGGGGCATACTGGGCAGGGTGCTGGGATGGAGCTGGCTCGGGGCTGGTAGCAGCTCTCAGGAGGGGGTTCCTGCCTGCATTGTCAGGTGTCAGGCTCCCGTTGCAGCTTTTCTTGCAGTGGTGTCACTTAGTTGCTCTCACTTGATGAGGCCCCTTGTTTTCATGAAGCCTTTATGAGCTTCATATATTCCTATCGTCATGTCTCCCTCTGAAACTAGAGTGGAGATGATGCCCTGGGCAGGCGATGTACTGAAAATTGTAGGTGCAGAGGCTTGCATGTATTTTTTTTATTAAGCTTTCTGGTTTACAAAGCCAGGCTCTAAATGAATCCCTAACGACTGTGACTGCAAAATTATCTCCATGAATCCAAGCGTAGCAGCACCTCCCTGAGTCTGCAGGTAGCCTGAGACAGTAAAATAATGGGTGAGCACTTCTGCCTCTTACCAGCTGCTTCAGGGAGCTCAGCTTGGTGACTTTGCCTTGATTGGTCTAGACTAACTTTCTCCCTGATGATTATTTTGGTGTCTTAAGTGAGATAGGGAATGGACTAAGTGGGTGGCATGGGGGTTATAAATAGGTGGTCCTTAAGGTTCCTTCCAACCCAGACAAGTCTGTGATTCTGTGGTTCTGAATCTCCCAAAGCCTGTTAGCACCATACTTTCCCATGTTTGCACTGATTGCGTGATCGATTGATTGATTGAATCCATGTTTGCATGTGACATTTTTCATCCTGGCTTCTAAAGGAAACAGATCAGAGACCTGGCTCTTTCTCTGTCCCATCTTGAATTCTTGAACCATGCAGTGTGGGTAAGGGTCAGATTTGTTGGAGGACTAGGAATAGTTTGAAACGCCTAGATTTCTTCAGAATAAATATCTTGCCAGAGACCCTAATGACCCGAGTGAGGAAACATCTGCAGTGATACGAGACACACCAGCGATGGTAGAGCCGTGCCACGTGGTTGCCACCCAGCTGCAGATGGGTGGGTGCTTTTAAACAAATTAATCCTGAGGGTGCCTGCAATCTCTGTGCAGCCAGACACTCCTGGGATAAATCCTGGACCTAATTCCGAGCTGTCTGGCATCTCATGTAGTCATCCAGCCTCCGCAGAGCAGGGACAGGGAGCAGCCACAGTGGTGCTTGACTGCGAGGCACTGAGGGACTGGACCTTTTGCATGTGTCTGAGCCGGGCAGACGCGAGTCTTGAATCAAATTAAAAAAACACAGCAACTTGTGAGTTCGTTAGACACGACTGAGGGCTGCTCGGGTTAATGGAAAAGTTGAGCGGAGCTTAATTGTTCCTGCATAAAGAGCACACGGAGGAGCCGTGGAGGCAGTCAGGGGGGATGTGTGTAAGGTGTCGCTTGTAGGGTGGGAGGGAGTAGATAAGCCAGCATCACTTTAGGAAAAATATAAAACTAAGACTCAGAAGCTTTTATTTTGAGGGCTGTTGGTGCCAGAGCAGCTGCAGCAGGGAGCTGGCCTGGGATGCTGTGGTTCAGATTTTTTTTTTTATTTTAACACATTTGCTTTATATGGGGGGATTCTGTGCCAAATGAGACACCATGTGCTGGTGACAACCTTGCTCTGTGCCATGTGGCTGTCTCCCACAGCTGGCACGGAGCCCATCTGTAAGTGCTGATGGGTGGGAGGTCATCTGTGGGCCTGCAGACCCCTGTCAGCTGCTGGACACATGGACTGGACATCAGCCACAGGTCCCCAGGGCTGCCGTGGAAGTTGGGCAGTGACACGGAGAGGGTCAAGAACTTGCTCTTTGCAGTGGTTTCCCAATGTCCTCTCCAGCCATCCTAGAATCCTACAATGGTTTATGTTGGAAGGGATCTTAAGGATCACTTAGTTCCATGCTCCTGCCATGGGCAGGGATGCCTTCCACTAGACCAGGTTGCAGTGGCAGAGCCCAAGAGTGGAAGGTGAGGGGTGGGCAGCCTTCAAATCTCTCAACAAAGCCTCCTCCCCCCTCCCCAGCCACTCCATCCCATGACAAGATGTGTTTGTGCCTCTGAAATTTCCTTAAATCCCTGGTCTCCATGACCAGCCTCAGCTCTTTGCTTGCACATCACTTGTTGATTTGTTTCGCAGCTGTTTGGGAAGGTGGGAGAAGAGGCAAAGAAGAGAGCAAGGGTTGCTCAAGGCATCACAGTTGTTGGAGTGAGAGGTCAGATCCCTGCTGTTGCCCCAAGGGAAGACAGGGACACCAGGCTGAGTGTGGGGAACCCCAGCCAGCATCCACATCCCTCCATCACAGCTGTGAGGAGTCAAGGATAGTTTAGCAAGTGTTATGTCAGCACAGGAAAACATACTTGATGCAGAAACATCATGAGGTGAAATAAAAAAAATTTTACGTGTCTTCTCTTTTTCTTTCTCCCTCTTTCACACCTCGGTAGCACACACTAAAGTTGTCTGGGTGGATCTGATCTCAGCACTTGGGTCATTTTATGACTGTTCCTGCTGTTTTCATGGGAGTCAAGTGATTTATGTGCATCTTTGCAGATCTGGGCCTTTAGCTAATATCGAAGTGCACACCCACGCATGCCACTATGGCAACATCTAATAACCCCAGTGTAGAAAAATATTTCCTTTTCATTGTAGCAGTTAAGCTGGAATTTCTGAGAGGACTGATTGCATGAAGTGCCGAACTCCCACCCAGGTAAATAAGAGTTGAGCGTGTTTTTCTTTCCAATTCCCTTTTTGACAAACTCCTTGGAGCGTGTCTCTGCTGATGGTAGATTGCGTGGGGAGAGGAGGCAGCTGGAGCCTGGGTGGCTTCCTGACAGCCACTCTTGCTGGTACTTTGGAGCATTTAGGCATCTCCCCGGAGCTCATGTGCTGGGAAAAGCCATCTTGGCAGTGCTGTGCAGAGCAGGGCGATGCTGGATGGGGAGGGTGCTGAGATCCGTCCCCAGCTTTCCTTGATTACTGACTCTCCCCAGGGTGACTGCAGGACTTGAACTCTATTTTGGCAGCTCTGGCTCCTAACCATGCTGCCTTCAAGGGCTACATCTTCCCTGGAAGAGGTTTGCACTATGATGATGATGATGAGGAGATCCCTTTGGTCCTAGGCTGGGTTCCTGGTCCTCAGCAGTCAGGTGCCAAATGCTCGGTGTGCTCCAGGGGTGGTGGTTTGGTACCAGGACTTAAGATCTGGCGGGACTTAAGATTTGGCCCCAGAATGTTGCCTCTCTCTGGGTCACGCTGAGGGGTGTTATTTGTGGATACCAGGGGGAGATCCCTGAAGGTGTTTTGAAGCCGAGGGGAGAGACGGGAGGAATCAAATAAAAATAAGAGAATGCTTGGCCCCCCTATCCAGCAAAGCGAGATTAATGAAATTCTGCAGGGGACAGAGGGAGGACAAGGACACAGTCAGCAAAAAAATGATCTGGATGGCTGTAACATAAATATGGAGGGGGATGGAGGAAGCTGGAGACACTGCCCTGCAGAATTAGCACAACACTGACCATATTTGAAGCCCCTGCCGGCCTCAAAGGCCCTCATTCAGTACCCGCTTTGTTTCAACAATTAGAAAGATGGAAGAGCATCTGTCATACAAATTGTGTGGTAGGGCAGATGCCCAGTGTGAGGTCCTGCACTGGCAACCAGTGGTTCAAAACAAACAAACAAAAATGTCCCTTTCAGTCAAGAGGTCTGCTGTTGGGCTGTCTCCAAATGCCTGTACATTGACAGAGTAAGATTTTTTTCCGCAGGGTGTCCCTCCAGAGCCGGGCTGTGCAGCAAGAAAAGCTGCTCTGCTGTGTGCATCATGAGTTAATTACCAACTTCTAATCACATCTGGTGTGGCTGTCTAACAGGCCATGCCCTGGCTGTCACTGTGACGTGGTGAGACCTGGTGACAAAGCCGAACCTGCTCATCATTCTGGGTTTTCCAGAGCAGCTGTGGGTGCCCCATCCCTGGAAGTGTGCAAGGCCAGGCTGGACGGGGCTTGGAGCAACCTGGGATAGTAGATGTCCCTGCCCATGGCAGGGGGTGGGACTGGATCATCCTTAAGGTCCCTCCATAACCCAAACCATTCCATGATCTTCTGCTAAGGAACTCCTGCAAACAGTTCCGGAGTGCTTTGGAGGAGAATCATGGAACAGTTTGGGTTGGAAGGAATCTTCGAGACCATCTAGTTTCAACCCCCCTGTCATGGGCAGGGGCATCTTCTACAACATCAGGTTGCTCAAATGCCCATCCATCCTGGCTTTGAGTGTTTCCAGGGCTGGGACATGAACCATTTCTCTGTGCAGCTTGTTCCAGGGGATGGGTTTGGCGGCAGAATTCCAAAGGCTGATCTGATGCTCTTACGCCCATGGTGTTGCTCCTTTTTCTCCACTGGGTAAATGTCAGCTCCTGTTAGGGGGTGCGGGAGAAGGAGGGATCCCAGATGGCCTCTCAGTTTGAAATTTCAGATGGGGAGGAAGAGTGACTTTTCACTCCTACCTACTCATCTCATGTAGGGATTGATGCGTTTGGGGGAAAAGCCACAACAGCATTTTGCCTTCATTCAGGGCACCCCCCTGTCCCCCGGTGAGAGAGGTGGGAAGTTTGGCAGTTCCTACTCACAGAGTGCCCGAGAAGAAATATTTTCAAAATTTTCTTAAAGTACATGATAAAACCAGGCTTTGGGGCCAATCCTGCTGAAGAATCCATGACAGGGAGCAATGCTGGAAGTGGAGGCAGGATTTCCTGGGAGAGCTGGGCTTGGTGGATGCTTTCATGTTTTAGTCCAAGGAAGGGTAGACCCAGTGGTGGCTCCCATTTGGAGCGTGTGGACCCTGATGGACGGGGTTTGTGGGTTGTCCTCCTCTCAGATGTTAGGACTGCTGGGTTAACAACCCTTGTGATGGAATAAAGAGAAAACGGGCAGATGACTCTCCAAACAAGTTCTGTAGGCACTTGCTTGGAAAGCAAACGATTGATTTCTCCTCGTGAGGGCTCTCGGACGCTCCTGTGTGTTTAGCTTTGCTGGACAGTTTAATGGAAAATGCTGAGAAGGATGAAATTTCCTATTCAGTCCTCTCAGTTCATTCCCTGAAGCTCGAGGAAGGCTCCCTGGAAGGTCAGTGGCAGCTTCTGCAGTAGCATGATGGGCTCGTTTCCCTTTGCCCCACCACGTCCCCGCAGAGAGCCCCGTCTCCAGGCCCTGCTGTCACGGCGCGCTGTGCGAGCGGCAAAGTGCAGATGCTCATTTTTTTACGAGCTGGCCGAGCCTTCTGCCGTCCCCCAGCTTTGGCAGGGGAGGCTGCAGCTCCACGCACGGCATCTGCCGGAGCGCCCGGGGGGCTGGCAGGGCATGAAAGGGAGCTGCAAGGCCAAGCGGGAGGCGCTGGGGTGGCTCAGGCTGGATGCGGCCTCGGGAGGGGTTGGGAGCAGATCCTGGTTTTTTCCCTCCTTCCCCCTTGTCTGTTTGTGTTGGATGTCCCAGCAAATTGTGCCCTCTGCAGATGGGCTTTGACCTTGGCTGCCACCCAGGCTTGCTCTGCTGGGGCAGGTAGAGATAGGATGGATCTACAGCCTTTGAGACCAGCACTCGGCCCGGAGGGCATTTTGTAAATATGAGGTCTGATTTATGCCTGGTAACTACCTTTTTCCACTGTAAGGGAAAAAAAGAAAAAAAAAAAAGGTAATTTGTTTTCCCAGGGTTGTGGGAAACTGCACTTACTTGAGCTTGAGGTAACTTCAGCTGAGCTTGTTGAAATCTCTGATCCATCCCTAGGCTCCTGAGTTCAGAAAATAAAAATAAAACGGTGATAACAATCCCAGTGTGCCCCATGAGAGACAGAATGGGGCAAATAGCAGGAGTTTGGGGAGTTTTTTATCGTGTAAAAGGATGTGCTTGATGGAAAATAAAGGCACTACAACTTTAAGGCTCTGCCTGCAGCTAAATATAAGGGTGTGCTGGCTCCACCCTGCTGCTCTGGTAGGGATACAGGCATTTATTTTTCTGGGGTGGGTTTTTGCTTTATTTTTTCCCCTTCTCTTTTATTATTTTTTTTTTTTATTTTGGTGAATCTCCACCATGAAATAACCGACACTTTAAGAGAGTGGTCCTGGAGCGTGCAGGAGAGGTACCTCCTAACATTCTCCCCATGGAAAGTTAAAGGATTGGGACTTGACCAAATTTCAACTTCCATGTAAGTGCTGTGCGCTGTTGTCTGATGGGGAGATGAGGATGGCAGGGACGAAGTCTTAAGACAGCAAGTCTGTTTTAACCTGACTTTCCTGAGCCCCCAGCCTGCTTGGTGTTAAGCCAGGTTAGCCTGGGGAAGCTGAGCTTTGTGAGTTGGGGATGGTCAGCCCTGAGTGGGTGACTATTCTTTTCCTAAGTGTTTTTTATTTTAGGTGAAAACTCTGTTGGTGCTGTTAAAACTCAGAGAGGTGGTGGCAGGGTGTGTTTTCAGTCGGCGTTTCCTCAGTCTAAACTTACTTTTTCTCTGAATTTCTGTTTTTGAAAGCGAAGCCAGTTTCATCTTCATTTTCTATAATCATCTGCTTATTTTATTAGCTTTTTCCAAAAGGCTGTATTTCCCCCGATGCCTGGCCACCTGTTTTCTATGAGCTGCTGAAGGTCTGAGCTCTTGCTCCGCGTGTGCAGAGCAGATTTCTTTCAACAAGCCAAAAGAAACGACACAGCTATAGACTAAAAAGGGCAAAAAAACCCACATGCTGTGCTATTTTGGTAGCAGCAAATTATGCGTCCTACAAATTACCATTGGTTATGAACATTGTCCGTCTGTCTGGATGACAATGTCCTGCTTTCAGACCACTGCTAATACATTTAGAATTAGGATAATACTCATTGAACTCCAAAGCGGCTCCTCTTTTCTTTGCCCTGATTTATTCCTACCAGCAAATGTCACATGCAAGTGGAAGTTTTATGGCTGGATAATTCACAGCCTGTTGGGCATCTTATTAGGAAGGGCTCAGACTTTTTAAAAAAGTGACTCGAGGTTGTTCTTTTAGTGTTGCGAAAGTATCAATTCTCTAGGTTTTCCTGCTTGCTGACTTTCTCTTTTAATTCTTTTTCTTTTCTTAACCTCACCCTTTTTTTTGTTTACTTTTTGTTCTCCCTTTCTCTTTCCCCCTTTTTTACTCCACCCCCCCTTTTCTTTCTCCCCTTTTATTTTCCTCCTTTTCATGTCTCCCCTTTTCTTTCTCCCATTTTCTTTTGCCCTTTTTCTTTTCCCTCTTTCCCTCTTTTCTTTCTCCCTTTTCTTCCCACTTTTTTCCACTGTTTGTTTTCTTTTTCTATTTTCTTTTTCTTGCTTGCTTGCTCTCTTGCTCTCTCTTTATTTCTTTCTCTTTCTTTCCTTCTTTTTCTTTTTCTTTCTTTCTTTCTTTCTTTCTTTCTTTCTTTCTTTCTTTCTTTCCCTCTTCCCCTCTTTCTTTCTCTCTCTCTTTCTTTCTCTCTTTCTTTCTCTTTCTTTCCCTCTCTCCCTCTTCCCCTCTTTCTCTCCTTCCCTCCTTCTCTCTCGATCCTCCTCTCTCCTTCTCTCTCTTTCTCCTTTTTTTCCTGTTTTTTTTTTCAATTTTACCTTTATTTTTGCTATTTTTTTATGTCTTTTTCTCTTATTTTCTCTCTTCTTTCCTTTCCATTCTTTCCAGTGAAGCACAAGTTGAAATGAGGGCTTCCTCGCCTTTCTACCTGAGCTTCATGAGCATCAGCTCTGAAATACGACTCCGAATTCACAGTGGGGACTGGGGTACTGTAAACACAGCAAGAATTAGATGAGGATTGTATGTAAGGATTTCCCCACTACGGTATCACAAGCATATTCAGCATTTGATACGCCTTGCAGAGGTAGTTCTTGCCCACATCTTGACCTGTGGTTCATCCTTTTAGGCAGTGTAGAGTGAATGCCCTAAGCAGATGTTTCTAGATGTGACGTTGCGTGGGGGTTCGTGGGCAGAGGTGGGAGCAGGGTGAGGCCTCTGGTCCTCCAGCTCAGTGGTGGGGTGTCTGTGTGTGCTGGGTGAATCCCAGCCCAGGAAACCCTCCAGGCAGCTTTCCCCGCTCCTACAAGTCCTCTCTGGACCAGCGCGTCCCTTGCAGCCACACCAAGGGCAGGTTATGCGCTTTCCAGCTGCGAGGCTTGAGAACAGATGGTGTCTCGTTCCACTTTCACACCACCCCTGGCTTCCTTTCCAGTTTTCCTGAGTCACCTTTTTCACAAGAGGCGTTGAAAGGAAGAGACTGGCATGTGCATGGGGGCAGGTTGCTTTTCCCCTCCCGTGCTGCTGGCGGAGAGTGTCTGGTCGGCGTTCCTGCAGCATCTCTCTGCCGTAACGCGTCTGTGCTTCTCCTCTCCGGGGCTTTCCGTGCCGGTTATCTGTGCCAAGCAGGAGGCAGGAGGTGAGCTGCTTTGCTGACTGACTGGGGGGAAAACGGTGCTGTGGCCTCGTTTCGTGTCGGATGGATTCAGGCATTGCTCCATAACGAATTCAAAGACCGCTTCCTTCCTTCTCTTCCTCCCCCTTCTTCTTCTTCCTCTCCTCCTCATCCTCCTCTGCTTCCTCTCCTTCTCCTCCTCTCCTTTTTTTTCCTTCTCCTTCTCATTTTCTTCCTTCTGCCTTCTTCACCCCTTCCTTCCTCTCCACCTTTTCCTTCTTTCCGCTTTTTTCTTCCCCTCTTTCCTTCTCCTCCTTCCTCTCCTTCTCATGCCTTTCTCTCATTCTTTTTTCTCCTTCCTCTCCTTCCTCCTTCTCCACCTCCATCACAACCATTACCAGATGCTGGTGCTGCTGCAGGATCTGGATGCTGCACAAATCCAGAGCAACGTTCCCAGCTCTGAGTGCCATGTCCACGACCCTTATCCCATGCCAGAGTTCTCTCTCCCTTGCTCTGCAGGGGCAGCTTTTGCAGAAGGGAGACCCCAGAGCGTGCCAGCAGAGGGCTAGTGGTGTGGGATTCCCCGGGAGCACTTTTGAAGGCTCCTCCCTTCAGGTTCCAGGGGTGTTTGTTGTCAGGATCAGTCCCACTGTCACCCTCCAGCTGCTGCTTAGGGTGTCTCAGAGCTTTGGGTGGCCGAACATGACAGCAGCCTTGTACCTCCTGGGTTACAGCCATGGTTGCAAGAAAAGTGTGAAACCCCATCAAGGTGAAGGTGCTTTTAGAGGGCCCCGTGCACAGGGACCCATTTTCAACAGGCTTTTGTCCACTGCAGAGTGAGTGCAGGGTTGGCTGGGCTGTGTCCTCAGATGTTCAGGAGCCGCTTTGGGTGGTGTTTCAGCTCGTAAAACCCAAGTGCTGTGCCTGGAAAGACAGACTGCTGCCACAGCATAAACAAATCTACTAAACCCAGGAGGCCAGCAAATTCACCATGTGCAACATGTGTGTCACTCCACCCCTTTTGTGCTTTCCTGGCCAGACTGGGAATGGCTTGGGCATTGAGGGAAGGTCCTATGGGGAGTGGCTGAAGGAGCTGGGGGGACTCAGCCTGGAGAAAAGGAGCACTGCACAACTCCCTGACAGGAGGGGACAGCTGCGGAGGGGTCGGGCTCTGCTCCCAGGGAACAGGGACAGGAGGAGAGGACATAGGCTACACCAGGGAATGTTCACGTTGGACATGAGGGGGAACTTTTTTGCACAATAGGTGATTGAAAAATTGGAATTGGCTGCCCAGGGAGGTGGTGGGGTCCCCATCCCTGAGGTGTCCAAGGAAGGCCTGGAGGTGGCACTCAGTGCTCTGGGCTGGGGACAAGGTGGGGATCCGGCACAGGTTGGACTCGATGATCTTGGAGCTCTTTTTCAACTGGAATGGTTCTGTGATGCTCTGATTGCTGCCCTCTCGAGAGGGAGAGAGGTGATGCGTGTAGGTGGCAGGTGCCTGTTACTTAAAATGAGCCCCATATGAGTCCCCCGGAGCTGGGACTGGCATGAGATGGCACTAAAGCTCCGTCAGAGCCTTTGTCATTCCATCTGCGTCAAACCCCTGGAGTAGGAGTGAATCTCCTCCAGGTGGCTTTGGAGGAGCTGTGTAATGATTTCTGGAACGGGGATGTGTAAATCCCTCCTAACAGGTCCCTGAACTTGTGGCAATGGATAGAAATTAAAGGCTGTTTTTGTTGAAGGATTAATGAGCTGTGGCTGATGCTGCTCCTTTCATACGCTTTTTATATATATTTTCCATCCCCTAATGGGAAGGGTGCAGTGGCCACTGTCAAACTGAGCAGAAGCTCTGCAGAGCACCTAAAAAGGGCTCTGTCTGTGGGTGTTTGGGCTGCACAGGGGGAGTGCACATCCACTTGGGGGTTAGTATGGCTTAGAAATGGTTCTCCTTTGGAAGCCTGAGTGAGCACCACTCCCTGGGAGTTGCCTAATTTAAATCATCTTTGCTCTGTTTTGTCCTATCCATTATTTTCAGCTGTCAACATTAAGTGCCACAAAGACCCTGTAATAGGCTTCTTTCTGCTTCCCTCTAATAATCCCAGAAACAGTCACTGGTCCCTTTGTCTGGGGCTCTGTGATGGCTCTCAGTGTTCAATTTGCTGGAGAGGAACCACTTTGTGGAACAGTAGGACAATCAGTGAGGCAGTGGCTCAAGTGCTGCCATCCTCCCTTTGAAGAGGCAGGAGAGGATCGGGATGGAATTGTGTTTTGCCCGTCATGGTTAATGACTTTTAAGGAAAGCTTCAGTGACAGCTCAACGAAAGTGATCCTGGCTTACAAAAATAGATGCTTTTGCATTTAATTTGCCCCGGAATTTGTTGGGGTTTAGACTGATCCTTGGAGGTGGATGAGAACAGTGAGATCTGGTGTTCAGGTCTGGGTTAGGACTCAGAGTCCATGTCCATCAGGAGGGTCCAAGCCTTGTGTGTCAAGGCCGGGATGAAGCCCAGCACAGGTAAGTGTTGCCTGATTCCTTGGCTTTTTGAGGTGCTGGTAGGATCCAGTGAAGGGTCTTTGCACTGACACCAGTTCCACTGAAGAAAAGGTGAAAGGTAGAACAGTAGGGCCCTGTCAGTGCTGTGGCTCCATCCTTGGCAGTCCTGAGCTACACAGACATTTCCTGTACATCCTCAGGGATGCCTGCTTTGGGCTGGGGGGGAACCAGAAGGCTTCTTGAGGGCTCTGTCAGTACTTGGACGCTGCAGTCTTTATGTCTTCCTTCGGGGCTGTGTAAGGCATCCCCAGGCCTAACTCAGCAGAGACTGGGGGAACTCTGCCCTGGTTTCTTACTCCTCACCTTTTACCGAAGTGTAGGAACAGCGAGTGCCTCCATTGCATGAAATATCTCAATTTATCCAGCATTCCATGTGGTTCCATACTGATTTTGTGCTAGCCTTTCCTTATCTTATGCTGCTGCCCTCAGCCTTGCCTGTCTCCTGCCCCTTGTGCTGTCACTTCTTGCTCCAGGTCTGCCCTCCCAGTTGCACACTAGTCTGCTTCAGAAATTCCCTTTGTCAAGGGATCAGCTCATGGCAGGTAAAAGTACAACTCATTACGACTAAAAGTACCCTAACAGTGCTGCACTGGGGGTTAGAAGACTGTTTCCATTCATTGGTCAAGAATGGCTCCGTGACAACCCTTTTCTAGAGATTTTAGGGAGGATAAAGTTGTAAAGATGGAGCTTGATGTGTTTTTGAGGAGCTCCTCCATACACTGCCTGTGATTCCTTTTCTGTTCAGCCCTCTGCTCCTGGGTGTGAAAGGTACCAAGATGGAGGGAATCAAGGATGGCTCAGAAAGCTGGTGAAGAAGACTGATAATTCAGCTTTTCTGTAAGTGCATAAAGAAATGAGCCATTACAATGGGAACATAAATAATGGGGAGAAAAGTAACTTTCCAAGTAAGTGTTGCAAGTAGAAGTAAGTTTGATTTTTAAATTTGATTTTTAAATTTTTAAAATGCATGCAGAAGCACAGGATGGTTGCTATTTAATTCTAAAGTCTATTTAATCCTGAAAGTTAATTCTTACAGGGACCGTTGTCAGGAGCTGGTTTTGCATCAGTTTTATGTTGTCTGGTGCTACATTTCATCTGCCACCACTCTGCTCAGTCCCTCTGCCTGCTGCTTGGCTTTCTTGAGTCCTGCTGGAGTGTCTGATGGGTTTTTGTGGCCTCGAAGCCTTATTCCACTCTGCGCTAAGACAGCAGCTTTGGGAATGAAAAACGAGTTTAAAAATGCTATTAAAGAAAAGCTGCTGGTGTAATATGATTTTTGCTCAGTCCCATATGACTTGGGGGGGGTCCTAGGGTCATTAAAAAAAACCCACTTAAAGTATGATCTGCCTCACAAACGTCCCACAAATATCCCCTTGATGCTGGCATGGCCCACGGCTACACCTGGGTGCTTTGCCTGAAGTCTTGGGTCTGCAGCTGGGTGGAGAGCTAAAAATCTGAGGAAAACTGTCACGACAAAGTCCAGGCTTGTTTTAGCCCATTTGGTTGTGGAAAGAAAGGTTGCAAACTGGACCTCTGAGCAGTCCCAGAGGAGAAGAAAAACACTCAATGTGTTTACAAGAAAAAACAAAAAGAAGACGGATCTGGAAGTGTTGAAGGCAGTCTCATGGGTTTGGGGTGGCGTGAGCACGCAGCTCTGGCTGGGGCTGGCAGTAAAGCTGAAGCTGTGGTCGAGGAGAGAACTCGCCCTCGGGCTCTTCCTTGGAGTCAGGGAAGGTGGATTGTTTTCCAGCGATGAAATTTCCTATTGAAAAATTGAACGCTTCCTTCTCTCCCTTGTGAATGGGACGCCCGGGAAGCGAAGCACGCTGGTTCCAATTACCAGCACAGCCAGGCCAAGTGCTGCAGTCAATCAGGAATTTATACCTTTTCATACGTACATGAAAAGATAAAAACTTTCTCTCTTTTTTTTTTTTTTTTTTTTTTTTTTTTTGCAAAAAATTTTTTTATTCTTTTTTCTTTTTCAATCTATGTAATGAATTCAAAGCAGGAGCCCAGCCAGACTGCTTTTGATTTGTTCCCATATGAATGTTTTATGTCTGAATATGTGCCCGATCACTCAAATTAGTCAAACTTGCTACTTCAGTTGAGCCCAAAAAAATGGTCCCAAGCAATACAGGCTCACCGATAGGGCTGGAGCATCTCTCCTGTGCAGACAGTCTGGGAGAGCTGGGGTTGTTCAGCCTGGAGAAGAGAAGGCTCTCCAGAGAATTTTTTGTGGCCTTTCAGTACTTTAAAGGGGGCTTACATGAAAAACAAAGGGCAGTTTTTAGTAGGACCTGTTGTGATAGGACAAGGGGTGATGGTTTTAAATGGAAAAAGGGGAGATTCAGGCCAGATGTAAGGAAGAAATTTTTTACTGTGAGGATGGGGAGGCCCTGGCACAGGGTCCCCAGAGCAGCTGTGGCTGCCCCATCCCTGGAAGTGTCCAAGGTTAGGCTGGATGGGGCTTGGAGCAACCTGGGATGGTGGAAGGTGTCTGGAATCCCTTCTCCCCAGACCTTTCCCTGCCTGCGTGGGAGGGGTGGATGGCCCAGTTTAGAGGCAGTGCTGGCTGGAACTGGTGTGAGCTGTGACTGCAGATGGGCCCAGAGGCTCCAGCTTTGCATGATGCCTTCTGCAGATACCTGGCAGAGCACAAAGACCTCCTTAAGGCAGCCAGTTTGACTACAGGTGCACACCCCTTCCAGAGCACAATTGACTAAGTGGTGCTGCTCCAGGACCAGGCTATTGCACCCCCACGTTCCTGTTGATATTTAAAGTGAGAGCATACATCTCTGTTACTGTTTGCATCCAGTGTCGCCTACAGCTGCTCAGGCAGGATCCCTGCTTTCCTGCAGGATTGCACAAAGCCTCAACAGAGCCAAAGCTTGCCCTGCAGTCTGAGACAAGGGGCAGCAGGCAGATCATGGAATCACAGAATCATTTACAATGGAAAAGGTCTCCAAGATCACAGGTTGCAACCATTCCCCCAGCACAGCCAAGGCCACCACTGACCCATGTCCCCAGGTGCCACATCTACACGGCTTTTAAACCCCTCCAGGGATGGGGACTCCACCACTGCCATGAGCAGCCTGTGTCAGGCCTGGACAACACTTTTTGTTAAGAAATTTTCCCCAATATCCCATCTAAACCTGCCCTGGTGCAATTTGAGGCCGTTCCCTCTCATCCTGTCCCTTGTTCCCTGGGAGCAGAGCCCAACCTTCCCCTGCCTGCACTGTCCTGTCAGGGAGTTGTGGAGAGGGAGAAGGTCTCCTCTCAGACTCCTTTTCTCCAGGAGTAAGTAGCTGGAGGAGCATGAAAAAATACACGAAGCAGCTTACAGTGTATGTAAATGTTGCATATAGATCTGTGTGATTGCAGAAGATTCCCGTTGTGCAGTTGTGTTACTGGGAGTACCTGGCCATTTAGGAGTGAGCTGCAGTGGGAACACCTGGAGGGCCAGAGTTAAGGGTGATTATGCAGCCCAGCCCTGGCTCTTCTTCACTTTGGAGAGCTGCAGAGCATAATTTTGTCATAGATTTATATACAGCTAATTGGCATATAGTTTGATATGCAAATAAAACCATATAAATATCAAGAGAAAGACTTAAAGCTGTGCTTTCCACTGCCATGCTACAATCCTTGCTTTTCTGGTCAGTCTAATCTACTTGATTGCTCCTTTCATCATCTTGTATTTTGAAGACATGCTATCTCTTTCAAAGAACATCTGTCAGACGTTTATTAATTAGTTAATTTTTCTGCATGGAATGTAAACATGAGGGTGGAGAACCCAAAGCCCTGAGGATCTGATGAGGTGTGTGGCCAAGTAATTCTTTTGGGGTAATGCCTGTGCTCGGTCTGTAAAGGCAAGAAGCAGGTTTCCTACCAGAAATAGTCAGTTTGTGCTAAAGACTGAAGTGAAATTTTCTTGACGTGGGCACTAGAGCTTGTGTCACAGACACACTGTAGGGATGGCACTTGCAGACTGAGCTTTCTAAGCCAAGGATGCTACTGGGAGTGGTGCTGAAGTATGTTTAAATTCAGTTTTTAATTAAGAATATTAACTAATTCAAGAATGGAAGAAAGCACAGAGAGAGTCAGTGTTTTTGTGTTGAAGGAAAATAGAAGGTGTAAATTTGTTCGGTGGTATCACCAAAGTTTCACTCCTGGCTCGGGGCTGCCGGGATGCTTCTCGTGGGGTTCACACCAAGAACCAGATTTACTGGGATTTTTGTGTTGAGATTTTGGGTGAATGTCTTTTGCTGTCGCTGTGAGTCTTGAATCAGATATGTTTCATGTGATAGCAAGAAATAGATTTCTGTGTGAGGGGACTGTGACCTGGTGTACCTGCACAGCAGCTGGGCTGGAGAAGAGCTTGCTGTGCAGTCGTGGGGCTAAATCTGGTGCTGGCAGTAGTGCAGTGCAGAGAAGTGAACTGAAGCAGGGCCATGCACGTGTAGGTGCAGGACAGGAATTCCCAGAGGGTTCCCCAATCCCGGAGCACATCACTGGCAGTGGAGCATGTCTTGCCATTGGGGACATTCAGAAATCCTGCAAAGGCGGGGTCCTCTCTTGTCAAATCCCTCCTTGGCCCCTCTGGTTCTCCAGGGCTGAGGTGTCCCCAGGCTCACTGGTGGTCAGTGAGCTGGGTTCCCATTTCTGACCCAACGTGGGACAGCTGCCCCTCCGTCCGTGACAACAAGGCTCTTCCCTTTGGCAAGAGAAAAAACGCAGTGTCCTTTCAGCAGAATGAGTTTTGGATTTCTGCAGGTTGCACCAAAGTTATGTTTATTGGCTTCCACCATCTGTCTTTACCATTTCTGCCATTCCTTATGTGTGGTTTTTCATTCGTTTGTTTGGTTTTTAAAATTTGCTCACTGGCTTCCACTCTTCTTGGTAATGTGTTCAGTGTGGACTATTAATGTATCCCAACAGGAGCAACCCTACTTGTGTTTTCCTTTTGGAGTAAGGATTAGAGAATATCCCTCAACCCTTCTTTTTTTCATCTGCACCTTTTTGGTTTCTTCTTTTTTCCATCCTTCTCCTTCAGAGCTCCACTGATTCATGAGTTTTTTGCAGGGGCAGGGGAGCCTGAAGGCTGCAAACTGGTCTGGTCTCTAGGTGCTGTGTTTTTTCCCAATTCCAGTCCAGAGAAGGCCACGGAGCTGCTACCAGGGCTGGAGCCCCTCTGCTCTGCAGCCAGCCTGGGACAGCTGCGGGTGCTCACCTGCACAAGAGAAGGCTCCAGGGACACCTCAGAGCCCCTGGCAGGGCCTCAAGGGGCTCCAGGAGAGCTGCAGAGGGACTTGGGCCAAGGCCTGGAGGGACAGGACCCAGGGAATGGCTTCCCAGTGCCAGAGGGCAGGGCTGGATGGGATCTTGGGAAGGAATTGCTGTGTGTGAGGGTGGGCAGGCCCTGGCACAGGGTGCCCAGAGAAGCTGTGGCTGCCCCTGGATCCCTGGGGGTGTCCAAGGCCAGGTTGGATGGGGCTTGGAGCAGCCTGGGCTAGTGGAAGGTGTCCCTGCCCGTGGCAGGGGGTAGAATGAGGTGGTTTTTAAGGTCCCTTCCAACCCACACCATTCTGTGGTTCTGTGGGTTGTGTAACTGTGCAGTAGAGTGCAGATCAGTACTAAAGGCTTTTTTCTAAAGCAAGCGTTGTTTTGCCGTACCTGTCCAGCCAAATAATCACAAAAATGCCTCAAGGAGGAAGAGAGATGGCATTCAGCATCAGCTGGGGAATCTGTAAAACACCATGTATCACGGCACTGTCAGTGAAGCCACGGCACTGGCAACGCTAGGCACAGGATTTTTTGCTGGGGCTCGTGGTTTCCTTGCCTTGCTGGATAAAATAAAACCTGCCAAAGCAGCGGCAGTGAGCTCCCGTCTATCTGTTCTCATACTCCCAGCCGCTTCTGCCTGAATTATTCATGCTAGGTAAGTGATCTGCAAACAGCTCCTGTGATCTCCCTGTGATCTGTGGGTTTGCCAGACTCACCCCTGCTTAGGTCAGGGCATTTTCTTGTTTCCTTCCCCGCGGCAGGGAGTCTGTGGGAATCTCCAGATTCCTCACCGCCTCTTTCTGATTAGCCCAGACGTGTATTTATTATTTACGTGGCAGGATTTGTTCAGCTGTCCCAGGCACACGGTATTATCAGTGGATAAGCAAGAAGACTCACTGCAAACATCTGTAGTTGTTGCTTGACAAATCCTGTTTGTATAAATAATATTAAGGAGCTGCAGAGGCTGTTGTAGAGTAAATACCCTCGTGACTGAAGGCAGCACTGCCAGCTTTTCACCTGCATGTGCATCTCAACAGAGATTTACTGGGCTGTTTTACACACACACACACACACACATATATATGTAGAAAATACTTCAGTTTATTTTTTTAATTTAAAGGTCCCTTCCAACCCAAATTATTCTGCAATTCCAATATATATGTATAAATGTTTTATGTATTTGCCTTTTTTTCACGAGCTCCTCTCCTGTATTTATTTCAGTTTTTGATTTTTTTCTTCTGATTTGGTCATGGAGATAGGTTGGCGAAACCAGTGAGAAGGGCAGCTTATGGGCAGGTAATTGGCAGGTATTCCGTGTGCTTTGCTATCCATACCATTAATGAAGTGGGCTGTAGGCCCACCTCTCCCACCACACCCACCCCAGGTATGTCTTGGATCTGCCTCTCCAGTGTCATCCACTTCGACCACGCTTTAATTTTGGGATGAGGACTGGGATGCTTCAGGAGCCCATTGCCAAGTGGAGCTGCAGCTAAATGCCCTGAGCAAGAGACATGGGACCCCCAGGTCCCCTTCCCCAGCTGAGGGAGTAATTTGGGGTGAAAAAAGCTCCATTTGGGCTACCTGCCTTTTTTTACACTAACCCTTTGGAGGACCTGTGCCTTGCCTAGGATATCCCTCACCTATGACATAACTGAGATACAGTGAGTTTGTTAAAATGTCCTGTCTCTCTGCCTTCTGGAAAGAGGATTTTCTATTAAACCTTAGGGAAATTACTGGCCTTGTTAACTAGTGTGGAAGTAATGAACCACAGCAGGGTGACTCGGGAGATTTGGGCCCTCACTTCGTAAGACTGCATTGTTTCTTCAAATGAGAGAAATAATTTAAGCAAACAAACGAACAAAGAATTTCTGGAAATTAAAGTACGGTACAAATGGGATGATTTGCTCATCCTCTGTTTAATAGGAGCGGTGCAGTGAACAATTGTGTGGTCGACCTCAGAAATCTATCCATGGTAACTAGTCACAGGAGAGAAAAATAGAAAGCCTGCCACCAACTTGGTATTAAAGTTCTATTTTCCATTTTTTCCACGGTTGCGGGCCAGTCAGGGACTTTCCATGAGCAATGAGCATGGCAGAAATCCCCTTCTGCTCCCTGGCAGCCATCTCTGCTCAACAGTCAAAGGTGGTTTTTGTACTGATTTTGGCTTAAATGGGGTTTGGTCCCAGTTTGCAGTGGGATCAGGCTGGGGCAGACCCTTCCTGCCAAATGCATCCTGCTGGAACAGGGCTGTCGTAGAATCACAGAATGGTTTGGGTTGAAAGGCACCTCAAAACCATCCAGTTCCACCACCTGCCATGGGCAGGGACACCTTCCATCTGATTGGGTTGCTCCAACCTGGCCTTGCCCTTTCTACCCCGCGCCCGAGGCATGTTTGTGGTGGAGGAACATTGCCTTTGGTTTTGTCACCTCTACCAGGTGCTGGGTGTTAAATTCCTGATGGGGTTTGAGGTCTTTGCAAGCCCTGCACGACCCCAGTGGCTTTGGGCGCATCCTGCAAGAGCCCAGAGGAAGGACAGAAGGACGCTGCCCGGCTGCAGTTCATCCAAAAATAAATACAGCAGAAATACTGGGCCTTCAGGCTCCATGGTCTGTTCCTCAAAAGACAATTTTGGAAGGGATCACTGTGCTTTTGTTCTTCCATTAGGCAGCTGAGGAGAGAGCATTGTTTTCCTCCCCTCATGCGTTCCCCTTGTAGGGGAAGAAGGAGGACTTGGCCACCCTGAGCCGAGCATCCCAGGGGACCTCCCAGAACAAAGGGATGCGTGGAGGAGGATGCCATCATCCTGTCCCCACCATCCTCTTCCCTCCCTTCACCCTGCCCTTGGCATGGCCGTGCCTGCCCAGGGCCGGTGCGTTGGGGAGCACGGGGAGGGGAATGTTCCTCCTCTTCCTGCCTGGAAACCCGGCTAACTTCTCTTATCTCCAGGTTTACTGCTGCCTGTAGACTTGGCGAGGCAGCCCTGGGGTTTGTCTTCTGCCAGGAAGGTGTGTGGGCCCTGGGATGGTGTGGCAGTGTGGCATGTCCAGGTGCGGTGGCTTGGATAACGCGGCGCTCCTGAGGAACGTCGTGTTCCTGGATGTGGATTGAAGCTCTGTGGACACATCCCCGTGTAATTTCTCTCCTGTGTGCTGCAGGCATCCATCCTGGTCTGCAGAGAGTGCCTGTGGGTTGGAGAGCATCACCTCAGCCATGCTCTGCGTGACTCCTTGAGTTAATTCCCCTTACAGGAAAATGTGGCCGGCATGTGGAGCTGGAATGGTTTTGGGTTTATTTTTTTAAATTACACATTGTTTAGGTTTATTTACAAATAACTGGACTAACACCAACCTATCTTGTTTTGCCCAGGCTCTAAGACTGACCCTGCTGAGACCCCCTGAGATACTGAACTCTATGAGCGAAGACCACTTGACTGCACTCAGCACCTTTCAGGATCAGGCTCTAGGTAATTATTCTAATTCTCTGCCTGGGTGATGGGGGAAATTTGCTGTTCTGGGCTGTGCTGACCGACATTCCTAGGTGTTTGTCCCATGAACCTGTGGATTTTTTTTTCCGACTGAAGATTGTCACTCTAGATCAGTGGCTTCACTCTACAATAAAACCACTGATCCCTCAAACGTAAAACAAAATACCTGCTTTGCTTCCAG
Organism: Dryoscopus gambensis; assembly: GCA_013389985.1. Lineage (NCBI taxonomy): Eukaryota > Metazoa > Chordata > Aves > Passeriformes > Malaconotidae > Dryoscopus > Dryoscopus gambensis. The sequence continues at coordinate 292,083 of WEIT01011398.1, forward strand.
AAGGGGAATCATAGGATGGTTTGTGTTGAAGGGACCCTAAAGACCTTTTAGTCCAAAACCCTTGCAACAGGACATACTCAATTAGATCGGGTTTCTCAGAGTCCCATGCAATTTAACTGGAATATTTCCAGGGGTGGGGCATCTTGGATCACCATTCTGGTAATGGTCACCAGCTCTTGTGCTTGGGAAGTTCTCCTGAAGTTAACTTGCAGAGAGCTGTAAAAACAAACAGTCAACATCAAAAAAAAGTTTTCACTCCCATCAAAAGCAATCAAAGACTTAAAATACCAATATTTGTTGGCAAGGTTGCTTGTTCAGGTGGGGCTTTTAAGAATTGCGTGAAACCTACAGCTGCAGGAGCCTGCTTTTAAAGATTAATCCAGTACCTTCTTTATCTGGGTTTACAGTAGCTTCATTCTCTCCTCCAGACCTGGCCTCGCTGTTGTGCCTTAGAGGAACTTTAAGTCCTTGCTCCAAGGTGGATAGATGGAAATCAAAGAGCCTGGGGCCGGGCACTGTCCTGCTGTATACCTTCATGGAGATGTGTCAGCCTGGTGCCTTGCCAGAGGGGCGCGGGGGCAGGATTAGGCCCAAGATTCGTGCTTTTATCCCAGCAAGGCCAGCTCAAGCACAGAGCATGAGCTCGAGAGGTGAGGATGTCAGCGGTGGGTTTTTAGAGGAGTAAGAAGGAAGCCAGCAGGATGCTGTGGATGTTACTCCGAAGCACTAAGGATGAAGGATTTCCTGTAGGATTGACTTCCTGAGTGAGATGACATTCCATACAAAATTCTCTGCGCTGCTCAAAGTATCAGTCAAGAGAGAGTTGTCATTTTTAACCTGATTTGTTGAGTTTTTCCCCAAGTCAATAAAAAACAGCTCCACACTGGTTTCAGCAGAGGTTAAAGCCCAGCTCTCAGATCAGAGAGGCATGAGGAGGGCAGATGGTCTCGCTGCCCACTCTCCCAGGGCATCCTCTGTGCATGCAGGAACAGAGGGCTTCCCTCCATCTCCTGCAGCTCTTGTGTGGTGACATTTTCAGGACCCAGGCAGGAGGACGTTGGCTGGGTTATTTCCTGTTTTGACAATCTCCATTTCAAACCCTCTGTAACACGGCACTGTGCAGGGAGTTAGAACACCACAACCCAGGTCCTCCTCCCTTGAATAGTGCTTTGGGGAGCTAAGCTCATGTTTCCAGTGGGGAGGGAGAAGACATGGGTCACGAAACAGGCTCAGAAAGTGAAAGAGAGAAACACGAAGAATGAGAAAGAAGAAATACGTTCACCATCAGGGCTGCAGTGCAATGTTTTTCCATATCCACTCAGAATTTGTGGGAATGGGGTGCTCCCTCGGTGCCGAAACTCATATGCTTTGTGTTTAAACTGCTGCTGTCAAAGCTTGGAGAGTAACTAAAACAAAAAGGTCGCGGGTCAAGTGGATGTTTTCCAATTGACCGGAGCTCAGTATAAATCCTGGGGAAGGAAATAACCCAACAAACATCCACCAGCCCTGTGTCTGTGTCCCCTGCCCTGGTGCTGGCTGCTGGTGGCACGTCCGACTGGGACATGGCACTGGCAGGCAGCTGCCTCAGCATCCTGAAACAGTCCTCAGGCAGCATCAAATAAATTTTTGTGCAAATTTCAAATTTAACAGAATCAGATCCAGATTTGATCTAGGTTAGCAATTAGGAGGGTGGAGAGGTTGCTTCAGGTGAGCATGGAAGGAGAGAAAACACCTGCCTACGAGGAACCTGGGCTGGAGGCTCATCTTAGGCCCCTGCAACACATCCTTCAGCCGAGGGCTGGTGTTTGCTGCTCCAAATCCAGTGGGTTTGGGTAGGCAGCGCTCCTGGGGGCCATCAAGGCAAGTCTGTCTCTGCCACCGCTTCACTTCGCCCCTTGCGAGATGCCCCCCCGAGGTTTCGGTGTGGCCAATTGCTCTTCCATGAGTTGTAACCTGAAAATAGGGATAGATAAAGGCAAAATGTTCTGGGAGCCCTGCCAAGCCAAAGGCACTGAGTTGTTCAGAGATCCGTATCTTGATAACAGATTTTTTGCTCTTTATCACCTTTTAAGAGAAAATATGGTGTTTGCGGGAGCAGATTGGGATCATCCTGAGGAATGGAGCTCTCCTTTTTAAATTGTATTGCTTTTATTACTATTATTTTAATAATAATAATAATAGTTCCGCAGTGAAGCCATATATGAGAATGTTATTTGTGTAGGAACTGGAAATGAACCTGAAATGATCAGCATATTTTTTAAAGGCACTTTACAAGTCATTTGGCATTGGAAATGGTACAACTATCCATCAAAGCAGGGCTTGGGGATAAAATAATTAGAAATCACACAACCATAGAAAAGGAAGATTAGTGCTAAAATTAGAAACCATAAAGTTGTTTTTAGATTAGGCTGGAATCTGGGCAGGCTGCTTTATTGTAGCCTGTTACTTTAAAAAATGTAAGGTGAGAGGTGTGAATTGTCTGCATTTGGTTGTGTCCTAATGGAAATGCTGTTGTGAGTGTTAGGTGGGATGACCTGTGAGGTGATTTCCAGGGAGATCCTTGTGGGGTGGAAGTACAGTCCCAGGCAAAAGGTGACCAGCTGCTAAAGGAGCTGGGTTCAGCGCTGAGCTCTTCTCCACGAGGGTGTCCCCATAAAAGTTGGTTTGCTCCTAGTTTTGTGTCAGGGTTGTAGTGGCCAAATACCCACATTGCACCCGGAAAAGGTGGTGGGATGGCTGGAATTGGGAATTGAAATTGGAATTTCTGCCCACAGGTGGGGTGGGTGCGAGGTGGAGCTGCTGTGGTCCCCAGACCTGAGCCGTGCCCTTGGGGCTGGACAAGGACGTCAGATGGGCACAGCCCGTGGAGCTTCATCACTTTGTTTTTCTGCTGGAACTCCTTAAGCATGAGCAGGAGTGAATCCTCTATCAGAGACAAACACAAAATTGATCAGGGGACACACTAGGAGAGCTGGAGGTGGTCATCGTGGAGAAGAGAAGGCTCCAGGGAGACCTTAGAGCCCCTTCCAGTGCCTGAAGGGTCTCCAGGAGAGCTGGAGAGGGACTGTGGACAAGGGATGGAGGGAAAGGACAAAAGGGAATAGTTTTACAGCAGGAGGGGAGATCCAGATTAGATAGAAGGAAGAAATTGTTCGTGATAAGGGTGGTGAGGCCCTGGCACAGGTTGCCCAGAGAGGTGGATGCTCCATGTATAAATGCCTTCAGGAAAAAGGGTCTTGATACTAAAGCCCTTTCCGCATAGCTGGAAGGGTGAGCAAGAGGTTAGAGGACAAGTTGGGCACATCCAGGTGTTTTCACCAAGGAAGATGCCAAGTAGAGGCCCCTTCACCCAGAGAAAGGTGGCTTCTTCTGGTGCCTCTAGATTTGGGAGTGGGGAATTTCTGGGAGGGAAACCCAAACTTTATGTGATGTGCTGCCTAAAATATGGACAGAACTAGGTGTACCCCTTCCCCTGGTCCCACCAGAGCTACCAAACAAAAGGGTCTCAGGTTCCCTGCTGGCTGGGAAGCACCAGCCCCGTGTGACCACCCACAGCATCTTGCCTGCACGTGCATTTCCCGGCGCCTGCAGGGGAAAAGCGGAGTTGAGCAGACTGCCTGCTCCCCCCAGAATGCTCCCCGCTGTGCCTCCAGCTCAGTGAAAGCAGGACAACTCCTCATCGACTCTTTGTAGCGCAAGAACAGAGCCTTGGAAAAGTCCGGCAGCGGGAACTTTACTAATTCCAACTAATGACTCCGGAATACTGACTGAGGGGAACAATTGCGCATCATCAAAAGTCGCAGACAAAAGAGATGCACTGCATTGTAATGGCAAACGAAGCTGAATTTGATCTGATGGAGCACCTTTCATATTCCAAGCGTTTCAAAGCCCTTGGCAGAGTAATGAGCTGCATGCTGACAGCGGGGCCGCTGGACTGGGCTTTATGTGACCAACAATAGCCGGCACAGTTGTTGGCAGAGGACCTGCTCACGGTGGGGTGGTGGCTGGGATGTTGGGGTTATCCTGTGTTTTCTCTATTTTTTTTTAGTGCCGTGGGATCTCTGGTGAGCCTTTGGATGGGCGATAGAGGTGACCAGGCAAGATCTCTTGGTCTTTCTTAAAGGGGGCTTAGAAGAAAGATGTAGATGGAGTTTTTAGTAGTTTTTTTAGTGAGAGGACAGAAGTTGATGGTTTTAAATTAAAAGCAGGGAGATTCAGACTACATAGGATGAGGGAAGTCTTTATGATGATGGTGGTGAGGCCCTGGTATAGGTTTCCTAGAGCAGCTGTAGCTGCCCCATCCCTGGCAGTGTCCAAGGCCGGGTTGGACGGGGCTTGGAGCAACCTGGGATGGTGGAAGGTGTCCCTGCCTGTGGCAGGGGGTTGGAACTGGGTACTAAGGTCCCTTCAACCCAAAACATTTCAGGATTCTATTAAACAGGGTGGAGAAACATGCTCAGACACATATGAGGATCTCTTGGCACAGCTGAGAATAGACCTCGGCCTCCCAGGTCACCGTCCAGCCCTCTAATCTTGCGGTCCCCATGGCAGTTTCATGAAGGCCCACATACAACTGCAGCTCTTTAATTTTAGCTAGGCCAGAATAGCACTGGTGCAGCTGTGGGAACAGATATCTTAGTCCTGAAACTATTTCTGTGGCAGGGGAGTTTCTTGCCCGTTGCGAGGAGAGGAAAAGGTTAATTGCATATTTTTTTCCTTTTTTACTTTCCTTTTTTTCCAGAGAGGAAATAAATGTACCTACCCCACCCTAAGGGGACAGCACAAATCTGTCAGCCCTTGCCGGGTGGGGGCAGGCAGCTGGGCTGTGTTAAGGAAGTCACCCTGGGGAGGGAAGGGATTCGGGGCATGGGTGGGGGGCCTTGGCTGCCTGCCCAGAGCTGCAGGCAGAGAGGGGGCTGTGGTCCTGGGCTGCATTAGACCAGGCTCTAGTGCTGTCTGCAGAGCTGTAGAGTCACAGAATGGTTTAAGTTGAAGGGACCTTAAAGCCCATCCCATTCCACCCCCTGCCATTGGCAGGGTCACCTTCCACGACCCCAGGCTGCTCCAAGCCCTGTCCAACCCGGCCTTAGGCGGTTGCAGTGATCCAGGGGCAGCCACAGCTGCTCTGGGCACCCTGTGCCAGGGCCTGCCCACCCTCACACACAGCAATTCCTTCCCAAGATCCCATCCAGCCCTGCCCTCTGGCACTGGGAAGCCATTCCCTGTGTCCTGTCTCTCCAGGCCTTGGCCCAAGTCCCTCTGCAGCTCTCCCTTTAGGCCCTGCTGGGGGCTCTGAGGTCTTCCTGGAGCCATGGAACTTGTGATGAGTTAATCTCACCCAGGGTTGGAATAGAAGATCTGTACATAAGCCTGGTTTGGAGTTAGAAAATATGCTGAGGGCTGAAGGAGATCTCAGACCTTGTCCTGTGTGACCCAGATCCTTCACGAACTGCTCCTCTGGTCGGCTCCCTGCTGACCAAGACACCCAGATCCCAGCAGCTCCACAGCTTTCCTGGAGGAGCACGCTGGGTTCGTGTTGGGTTTGCTGCATCACCCCCATCCCAGCAGTTAAGGAAGGGTGGGAAACTGAGCTGCCTTGGAAGCCTGGATCCTCCTCACTCCATCTGTGTTTCCATGCGCTCCAACTGGGTCGGGCTGATGCCATGGCAAGACTTCCTCTTGCAGACAGCAGTCTTGCATGCTGTCATCCTGCAGCGGGGGCTTGATGGTGTGCAGATGGATTTGCTTCCTGTTTCCCTTCCCACCAGCCTCGTGCTGAGGCTGGCCAGCCCTGCTTCCCAAGCAGGAATATCTCAAGAGGCTGGCTCAGCATCTCCATGATGACCCAACCTCTTGTAGCTGTTTTGTTTCCACTTTTGAATCAATGCTAAAAGGGATATGTAAAACACCAACATTTTAAGTTTCTTTGGGAGCTGATTGCAATAAAAAAATACACAGAGCCTATCCAAATCTTTCTTGTTGTGGTTTTACATGAACAGGGTGGGTTTGAGCAACCTGTGCTCATCACCTTCTGAGCATAGCAGGAGGCAGATCAGCTCTGGGGGCTCGGGGGAGACTGTGCTCAGAGGAGGAGCAAGGGAAGGCAGAGTTGATGTGGGTCCTGGTGGTGTGTTTGAGGTGAATTTACATCCTTGCACTTCGCCAGAGGGGTGCTTTGCCCATGGTTCTCATCTCATCTGAATGTTGTGGCAGGGACAGGAGAGAAGACATGAGGAAGGGAAGTGTTGGATTTACAGTTCCAGGCTGGCACTGTTTGGTCCAGGAGAGCATCAGTGGAGGCTGGGTGCTGTTTTCTAGAGGAAGGGTGGATCTGCTGAGCCTGTGCATCCCCATGGGGCTGTGGGACAATGCTGTGCCCAGAGGTGAGCCACAGCCCTGGGGCAGAGGGGGCTCTCACTGCACCCTCTGGCACAGCTCCAGGGCAAGAGGCTCCTCTGGATTCTACCAGATAGGTTTCCTTGCGTCCTGTCTGGGATTCACCGTGTGTCTGAGCTTTTCATATCACTTCATTCTCCCTCCCTGCATCTCATGCTCCTGTCCCAGATGTATTTGTTTAAAGTGGCTTTAATTAACTTACATTTTCCTGTGTGTGACAGCTCCTCGAGGCTTTGGTAGCTGTTTTCTGTCCTTCCGCAGTTGTCACTGACATGTAGCACTTTCCCTGCAGACCAGCTTTCAAGCCTACCGTGTTTTTCCCCTGCTCTGCAGAATTATTTTAACATACTGAAGGAAATGGTTTCCATGTGAGCATAGTTGCACACACTCAATTGATTATTAGGGGTGATTGTCCTGATCCCTGCTGCTATCTATGAGGATTTTGAGCAAGGAAGCCAGAGCGGCATAGGATGATGGCTTAGGTCAGATAGATTTATCTTCACGAGTGACAAGACTGATAACTCTGGAGTGGCATGGCTACAGGTGTTATCATTTGGGTGTCTCCTCAAGAGTGAAGGTTAATGTCTTGCCACTACTGATCCATCACAGTGTTATCTGCAGGATTTGCAGGTCTTCTCGTGCCTTTCCAGCAGCAGCAGCAGCAGCACAGGTCCAGTTTTCTGGAGCTCAGAGCTGTGTACCTGCTCCCTGCCTGCAGCAGCCATAGGGATCACGTCAGCAAGGCCTTGCTTTCATGGATTTGTTTGAACTCAAAGTTAGGGGTAATTTCTGCCTGTTGCTGCCTAGTTTTATGCATCCCTAGGGGAGGAAGGTGGGATGGATTGGGACAAGCCCAGGGGTTGAGCGCTCTGCCAAGGGAAGGCATCCTGGGATGGTTTGGGTTGGAAGGGACCTCAGAGCTCATCTCGTTCCACCCCCCTGCCGTGGGCAGGGACACCTTCCACTGTCCCAGGTTGCTCAGAGGCATCAGGGAGATGAAGGCGAGACAAGCCTTGATCTTGCCTTCTGGTGGATCACCCAAGAAATCTGACCAGGAGGATGGAAAAGAGCAAGGAGGAACTCAGATCTGAAGTAAAATCTCTTGAGGGGGGGAAAAAAAAATGAAGAGCAATAAATCCAGCAAATTAAAATGAAAAGGCAGCTAACATGAGTGACAATTGTACAGCATCAGATAACGCTGCATCCTGAATTCCAGTGGGATAGGAAATATGAAGCAAAAATCACTCAGGTGCTTCTAGATAGCGATAAGGAAAGCAATTCCCATTTACTGTTAGAAATAAAATAAGAGGTCGTGATAAACCCTCCATGACTAGACTGGATTAGGGCTCTGGCTGTGAAAATTCATTACAGGCATGCAAAAGAATGTGCATCGTGCCAGCTAAACTGACTACAAACACCATTTATTTGGAGAAGAGACGATTCACTCAGAATAAATAGATTTCTTTCAAAGGGAAGGGAGGGCAATCTGACACAAATCTGTGTTCCTAACTTGTCATTTATTATGCAAATGAGTCTCACACCTTTCTAAGCCACGAGGAATGAGTTTATGTTGGAGTTTTATGTTGGCAGAATGATCTTAAGCTGCTCCAAGACCTCCAGGGCCGGGCTGGGGTTTTTTGCATACAGTGGCAGGAGATGCTGATTTCAGGAGGGGTTCTGATGGCAGTGAGGATCATGCAGCTTGGTCAGTTGTTTTCAGATTTCCCGTGAGCAAACCCATTCCTTCAGATTTTTTCCTGCTATTTATGATGTTTTACTTAGGATTATTTTATTTTATTTATTTTTTATTTTGCTGTGTTCTATTCTATTCTATTCTATTCTATTGTATTCTATTCTATTCTATTCTATTCATAGAGTTATAGAATCACAGAATGGTTTGGGTTGGGAGAGACCTTTAAGATCTTCTCATTCCACCCCCTGCCATGGGCAGGGACACCTTCCACTGTCCCAGGTTTCTCCAAGCCCTGTCCAACCTGGCCTTGGACACTACCAGGGATGGGGCAGCCACAGCTGCTCTGGGAAATACATTTTCTTGTGTTTTCTAGTATTTTATTTTACTTTATTTACCCATTCTCTGTAGGAATGACTATATATGGGGGTCATGTGCAGAAGGGAGCCTGTGGACTCTTATCTATCCTTGTCTTCAGGTCATTTTGGCATCAGCACCCATTAAAGCTGCATCACTCTGCTGGGCTCAGTGGAGCAGGACATGTTTGAGGTTCAGACTCTGAGGTGGTTGTAGGTGGCTGCAGAAGCACTTAGCCTGATGTGCAGGGACCGAAATGTGACCTAACACCTCCTGTTCTGGCAATTACATCTCTCAGGATGCTAATTTTAGAAAAAGAATTGAGCTGGCAGGGGCCACAAACAGAGGATGAAACCCTGATGTTCCGTTTGGCGGAGAGAGGGCTGAGACAGTGTTAAAAGAATGAAAAACAACAACAACAACAACAACAAAACAGAAAATTATCTCTAGAAGGTTTTTTCCTGACAAGGAGGTTGTAATTTTTGTAGTTGTGATTTGGAAAGACTCCTGATGAATCGTGTGGTCCCGAATTATATAAGTGTGAGCAAAGCTCCGGTGGGAGAAATCCTGACTCACAAATCCACCAAGCTCCCATCTCCGAGATGGACTCTGAGCATGATTCAGGACAAGTAGGTCTTCTAAGGCAGTGCAGATGTCAGGGGGATGCTGGAAAGTGGAGGGATCCAGGTGGGACATCATACAGTTGTGGGACGCACAGAGCACCTGGGTTATAGCAAAAACACACTCGGAGGACTTCCCTAAATACTTGTTCTCGGATCCTTCTCTGTCACAGCCAGTCAAGGTATTTGCACGGATTTCTGGTGCTGGTGATCTTAGGAGACCATAGCATAGATGGCTTATGATGGGAGTAAAGGGACAGGGGGCAGGTCCTTGGATGAGCAGGGAGGACTGACCACCCAGCCTCTGCTGCAGCCAGCGGGGAAGGCAGTGCCCGTTGCTGTCTTACTTCTCCAGGGATATTTTACACTTGTGTTTTGCCCTCAGCATTTCTGTGGTGCTGGGCTGGCCGGGCTCTTGCAGCGCTCTGGAGAGATTCTGCTAATGGGATCTGACCTGATGGCTTTGCATGTTTTAAGTAAATTAAACACAGCTGCTAGGAAAATCCAGTAACCTTAACAGCACCACGGCTCCGTTGTCTGCATTGTAATTACAGCGGCAACCGCTGGGAAGTTCTACTTTCTGGTTTATTTTTAAATAACTTCTGAGCCACCCTTTGATCAACTACTTCATCCCCAAGTCCTGCCTGTCCTCTCTCCTCCCTGTTTAACCCTTGCTGTGTCGTCAAGCATCTGTCTCCTCGCACTTTCACTCAGTCACAAAGGCAAGTATCTGATTGCAAAAATTACTTTTCTCCCCAAATATATCCTGTAGTTTTGAGCTGAGGGAGAATTTTAAGCCAGAGCTTACAGGGTGCGTGCAGACTGCAGACACTGAGTGGAGTTTTATGGCTCCTGGGGAAGTGCAACTTGAAATATGCATCTTTTTGTTATGCTTTAGCCAAAATCCTTTGTACCCCTGCAGAGAAGTGGGTTTTCTGTCATAGTGACAACAGCGAAAGGACTTAGATTTATGTAGGAAGCAAAATTAGGAGCCTAATTGGTTTTCCCCTTGGCAACCCTTGAGTCCAACCCATGCCTGCAAAAGCAAGTGGTCAGCTCCTGGCACGGGCGTAGCTGCGTGCTCCTTCCCTGCATTAAAGACTCACACCATCTTCTCTGTAGGAGCTGCATGGGTTTAAATTTCTGAAGGACACCCAGGATTAGGGAGCTGAGTTGGGGTATTCCATCAAAGCCTGCAAAAGGGCTTCAAACAGCTATGTTTCAAGCACATCCCAGAGCAAGGAGGTTGTTTCAGCATCATGGGATGCCAGTGCTGCCTTGGTGTGTTTGGGGCACCAGAGCTGCTGCACCCGAGGTCATGTTGTATTTGATTATATAATCACAGAGTAGTTTGGGTTGGAAGGGACCTTTAAAGGCCGTCTGGTTTCATCCCCTGCCATGGGCAGGGACAGCTTCCCCGATCATTGCCCCAAGCCCCATCCAGCCTGGCCTTGCACACTTCCAGGGATCCAGGGGTAGGCACAGCTTCTCTGGACACCCTGTGCCGGGGCCTCAGCACCTTCATCATAAACCATGGTTCTGGCTACCCTTCATCCTGCAGGGCATGGGATGAGCTGTCTCACAGAGATCTGAGGGTACATTTTCTATCTTGTTTTCCAACCTGACTCCTTCTCTTTTCATCCAGGCTGCCTAGGACAGGCAGATCCCAGCTGTGGTGCCCTGGTCTGCTCTCTCATCTGCTGCGGGCAGCACGTTGTTGTGTATCTGCCTTGGAGAGCAAAGTGGATGCCTGTGCATGTGATTTGGGTGAAAACACTGGCTGGGTGTGATTGAGGTTGTAAAGTTTATGAGATTCTGCATTTTATGGTAAATTTTAAATTGACACTGCAATCAGGAGCATTAGGGTTTGTAAAGGGAAGTCGGTGTGATGTGTTGCAGAACACAAGGTGGTAATTTCCTCTCTTATATTGATCCTATCAACAGCAGAGAATGAAGCAGCTGCTTCTTGGAGGATTGGTTTTTTAATGCATTCATTTTATGTAATGTGTAGAGTATTATTTATTATGTGGGGTTTCCCCCCCATTGCTGCCTTTCCCTCTCCCCCAATTTCTGGAGGAGTGCAGCGCTGTCGTACCTACTGCTTCTCACCTGAAGATGTCAAAGCCCTTTCCAACCACAGCTGACTCTGTTGTTTCCATTTTCACACAGGAAGGGGAAAACTGAGAGTTGGAGATTGGGAAGGATGTCGGGCCAAAGATGCAGCCAGGTCACTCCTCCTTCTGAGCACAATCCACACGCTCCGTTCTTTCCGAGCTGGGAGGGATGATCTGTCTCAGGGTGTTGTTGTTTTTTTTTTTTTTTTTTCTGGAAGAAACAGTCCCTGGCAATGAAAAATCCCCAACAGTAATCATCCCAAACACTCTCCTAGGCAATGAAGTGTCCATGCGTGCCAGGGCATGGCAGAAATGCCTTTTCAGAGTATGTTTTCCGTGTGGGATTTTCTGCAGGGACGTGGGTGACTTGGCTCCCGTGATTCTAGAGGGCATCTCCAGGGCACTGCCCCGTTTGAGGCAACACAGGCTTTCAGTGAAGCTCAGGAAGAGTCTGGGGAAATCAAAGACTCTTCAGAGCATATGAAGGAAATGGGCAGAGGCCTCTGGGAGGAATTTGGGGGTCACCTGCGCATGAAGGGAGATGTGAGATGAGCTCTTCTCCAGGCTTAGACTCATTACTGCTGAATCACAGGAAAAAGTTTTCTTATGATGTTTGGTTTTCAGATACGCCAAGAAGATTTAAAAACAACTGATTGCCAAGGTCATGGGCATTTTAAAGTGATATTTGATGGGGATTTCTTGAAGATGCTGTAATACAGCCTACTGTAGCAGCATCTGCTTCCCAGATTAACAGAGGGTTTGCAAACAGCACTTGGGAAGCAACCTCCAAGATTATGCCAAAACTGCAGAACAGATTTGGTGCATGATTTATGACATGGATTTGCATATCAGTTGTTCTTTCTCCTTTTTTTGTCGAATTTGTTTGTTTCAGTCCTGTTATGCAGGAGGCACATGAGCACTGGCACCGTCCTGGGAGGGTGGATGTGCCAGAATTGTACTGCTCATCACAGCAGGGGCCTGACAGTGCAGAGCTGCAGGGCATCCCCATCCCATGCAAATGGGTTTTATTTTGGAGCTGTTGAAACTTAGACCAGGAGCTGGAGGCAGGCTGCAGTGGAAGATAAAAATATTAACTTGGTGCCCAATCTCCTTTTAGAGTCAGTGGATGTTTGGCCAGTGGAGTCTGGAGGGTGTTTCACGCCCCAAAATAGATACTGGAGTTTGAGTAACTAAATGGCTGACCCAAACCGAACCCAAATCATGCCAGCTGCATTCCCATGGGCTGCAGTAAGAGCTGGGACGGTCACCACACGTGTAGGTCACAATTCAGCTGCTGGACATAGGTGTCCATTTCTACCCTGGGACACATTGCTTAGTCTGCATCTGTCAGTCAGGAGGGATGCAGGTCCAGGGTTTTGTCTGGCAAAGCCAGGCACAGGTCTGGGATGGCTTTGGGAGTCCAGCATAGCAATGAGAACCTGCATTAAGGCAACTAAAGCCAGGGTCTGCATGTGGGCACCCCAGCTGAGGTGCCTTAACTGGAGCTGGAACCTCTCTGGTGTGCCAGGAACTGGTGCAGGTTTATCAGGCGGTCCCTGGGGGTCAGCCCCTGGCCTGGACACGGGGAAGGGCATTCCCGTGGTCTGTGCTGGCTGTCAGCCCCAGGCAATGCTGTGCTTCAGGTGAGCTACGTTCCAGCTGCTGGCTGGTTGGGGCTAGAGCACAGATGGCAGCTTTGGAAGTCCACTGAAAATATGTGAGTGCTTGTTCTGTTGAGGGTAGGGCTGTTCCCAGTGCAGACACCCTGGAGGGAGCTCTGGTGGTCCTCAGCATGGACATGGACCTGTTGGAGTGAGTCCAGAGATGCTCCAAGGGCTGGAGCCCCTCTGCATGAGCCAGGCTGGGAGAGCTGGGGGTGTTCACCTGGAGATGGAAAGGCTCCAGGGAGACCTCAGAGCCGCTGCCAGCGCCTAAAGGAAGATTTAGGAGAAAGATGGGGACAAACTTCTTAACCAGGTGTGGTGCAATAGGACAAGGGGTGATGGTTTTAAACTGAAAGGGGATCAGTTTAGATCAGCTGTTAGGAAGAAGTTTTTTACGATGAGTGTGGTAAACACTGGCACAGGTTTCCCAGAGAGGCTGTGGATGCCCCAGTCCTGGAAACATTCAAGCTCAGGCTGGACAGGGTTCTGAGCCACCTGCTCTAGTTGAAGATGTCCCTGCTCATGGCAGGAGAGTTGAACTAGACGGCCTTTAAAGGTCCCTCCCAACCCAAACTGCCCTGTGATTCTGAGATAAAGGCTGTTTCTTCACCTGGGCTTGACCTCAAGGGCAGGACAAGCATTCCCCATCATGAGGTTATTTGGGAATCATCCTTCCCAGCCCAGCAGCTCTGCCCAGCCAAGCAGTGGGGAGGTCAGTGTGCTGAAGAGAGGCAGAAGCTGCGCTGCTGGTGACACGTGGTGAGAGGAACAGCCCCGCGAGTGAGCTGATGTGGCACGTCAGTGACGTATTCAGGGAGGGTAATTAGAAACCTGAATGCCATGTCCGGGAGGGCATGCTCAACTCATTCTGCAAACCACCCCAAGAAGCTAAAAGGGACCTTGTGGCTGAAGGGGAAGCCACAAGCAAGCCTGGTTGATCTGCAGCTTCTCAATTCACGTGAGAATGAAGCCTGGTCTGCCCTCTGCAATGCCCATCCTATTTTGGAAACTACTGCAAGGGCACCAGGGCATCTTCTGGTTCAGAGGGTGGATCATGAGCGTGTTTGTTCACAGCCACTCTTCTTCGAGGGTTAATGAAACTGTGATTCAGGTGCACCCTTTTCTTAGCACAGAAACTCCCATTTATTGCCCCATGACAATTCTTCTGTGCCTCAAACAGCAATTTGAATGGTTTTTAGGTGGAATCATAGAATCACAGAATCATTTAGGCAGGAAAAGCCCTCCAAGACTGTCAAGTCCCAACTGTGCCCCAGCTGTGACAAGGCCACCACTAACTCATGTCCCCAGGTGCCACATCCACACGGCTTTTAAACCCCTCTGGGGTGGGGACTCTGCCACTGCCTTGGGCAGCCTGTGCCATGGCTGGACAACCCATTCTGTGAAGAAATCTCTCCTCATATACCATCTAAACTTGCCCTGGCTCATCTTGAGGCCATTCCCTCTTGTCCTATCATGAGTGAGAAGACACCAGCCCCACCTGCCTACGACAAGGTGTTGCACTGCAAGCTGAGCTCCCCTGGCTGTGGGGAGCAGCTGCAGTGAAGGACCTGTGAAGAGAAGGAGACTTCAGCTAGAAGGTAGAGCTGAAGCCTGGTGTTTCCCAAGGGAAACGTGGTGCCAGCCCCTGCCCTGGTGCCAGGGGGAGGTTGTGCATTGACCCAAGCAGAGCTGATGAGCCTTGCCATGAAGCCAGGATCCACTGCAGGATTTCTGCAGCCTCCCCTGTGAATTTTGCCTTAAACAAAGATGACGGTGCTGGCCCAATGTGGGCATGTTGACAGCAGCCTGCGTTAAGCTCTTTGCCCCCTTGCTGATCACTTTTGGCTGTTGAGTGGCAAATGAGCCATTAGTCCTTGGCAGTAGTGGCTCCTTGTGAGTTAATGATCTGAACGGGGCCCTGGCTAAGGAAGGAGGTCATGCTGGAGGGCACCAGGTCGCAGCAGCTGGATGCTCTTGAAAGCACGTGGACTCATTAGCTGCAGGGAAGTCCCGTTCTCGGGGCTGATGATGGCCCTGGGGCTGGCCTGCAGCCGCTCCATGCTCCACCACTCACATGTGCTCCATGCATTGCCTACTGCCTAAATGTTCTCAGAAAGCCTAAATGTCCCCACTCTGGTGGTTGTAGAAGCATGGGAAGGAAAATTAGAGGCCATCAGAAGGGTTACCCTTCATGGTTTTGCTCTGTTCCTTGACTGTACGTGCACAGAAGTTATTTACCAGTGAATTAGGTTGGGTAGGGTGATCACAGCCCGCTGGTTTCTCCATCCTGGGACAGTCATCCAGGTGTCAGCCCGATTTGGAAAATGTTGTTGATGCTTTCCCATGAAAATAATGAGAATGAGAATCCCCTAAAAGCTGAATCAAGATCAGTGGCTCTGTCTAAAAGCTGGGAGAGGATCCCAGTTGCTTCCCTGTATCATGAGTAATGGGAAATAGTCCTGGTGGGCCCTGCACTAGTAAACCCATTCAAGGGCTGCCTGGGGAAGTAAAAGAGATGCTTGGGTGATTGACTCAGTCAGGAACCTCTTGGAGAACCGGGGAAGAGAAGGCGGTGTCTCCATCTCCAGCTGCCCCATGGTAACAAGTGTCTCCTCACCTTGGTTTCAACCTTCTCGTGTGAAATGGAGACTGCACATGATGAGTGGCTGTTCCTTGCTTTGCACACCACTAAGCCTTGGCAGGGGGATCCTGTTTCCCTTGCGGCTTCCATGAGGAGGAGGAAACATCTTGACCCCGGCTAGGACTCAGGTACAAATCCAGGTTTAAGGACAGGTGTGAGCTGGTGGTGCCATTTTAGGGAAAATACCCCAGATCGTGGCTTCTTTGGCATGTAAATACTCTGTTTTTCCATCTGACTGCTGCGCCACAGGAGCATTTTCCAGCTGAGGACTCTTATATGCCCAGTCTTGTAATAGCCACAATGGTCTTCCTCTCTGTCCTCACCCAGGAGAAGGCCTGGGCCAACCCCCAAATTGTCCTCGGGGGACTCAGGACCCTGATACGATGATATGATGACTGCCTGCTGGTGGGGGTCTTACACCTTGAGGTTGTTCTGAAGTGGAGTAAAGTACCCCAAAACATCCTTCTGCTGATCTCTTTCATCAGCCCTGAGTCCTGCCCACCTCCAGCCAAGCTTCTGGGCCTCCCACGTGGAGGTGTCAGCTTCTGGAAATGCAAGCCTCCCGTCTCCATCATTTGCAAGTGCAAGTGGTGGTCAGGAGCTTCTGTAGAGCTCCATTTCTCCAAAAGGTTTTCCCAAGCTAAGAGGGACAGCGGATTTTTATGGGCAGAGTTGGGGGGATGCTGATCCTACACCTTCCCTCTATGCCCCCCAGCCCTTGTGGAATGAGGATTTGTTGCAGGCACTACTGGAGGTACCACTGAGCTACTACTGGTAACTGAACTGTGGGCATAGGAAGCCCCAGGAAGCTGATAATCCCAAGGGGACCAAGGCGTAATGTTTATCTGTGGGGTGGGATGGGTGAAGCAGCCCAAAGCTGCCTCAGTGTGATCTGTTCCCGGGGTGTTCATCTCCCAGCTGTCACTGGAGATGTGATACAGTGGGAGGATGGGGTGGGCTTGCGCCTCCATGGCACGGCGTTGCCAGGTGATGCTGTGACACAGGGAGGGGTGATGAGCAGAGGGAGCTGACCGTGGAAGCACGTGGGGTGGGAGAGCAGGAGCAGGCCTGGCTCCGAGTTCTCTCATCGTCCCGGCAAGGCTTCTCCAGAGCTGGCCCTTCTTAACCACATAATCAGTCCTGGATCTGATGAGGGGTTTTGTTTTGTTTTTATCCCTTTCTGTTTTTTTTTAGGAAATGGTCAGAGGAGCGAAAGGAGCACCGCGATTTTGAAACAGAACCAAGGGCACTGGTGAGTACACACCGGCGTGAGCCTTGTGGGCAGAGCTGGCAAGCAGGGTCCAAACTGGGGAGTACGATGTGGTTGTCCTGATACCTTTCTGGGGCCTTGGGGTTCCGATCTGCCCTTTCAGTTATTGAGATTTCCTGTGGGAGGGGAGGTAGTTTATCGTGTTAATGGATCAGCACAAATCACCATTACCACCACCACCACGATTCTCTGCTGTCGTCAACGACCGAACCTCTAATTGCGCTTCCTGTAAATCCGTGGAAGATGCTCTCATCAGTGTGTGCGTTCTCAGTGCGGAGTGCTGGAAGGAGCAGGCGGCAGATATGCTGGCAGCTGCACAGGAGTGCACCGAGCAACAACATTTGTTAATGCTTGGAGTGCTTTTGGCTGTTGTGCTTGGCCATGTCCAGACCCAGTCACGGGACTGCGATCTGGGTGGCATTTCAAGGTCCTCTCCAGGCCTGTTTTCTGCATCTGTCACACAGGAGGCTGCAACTTGGATGTTTGCCTAGAGGTCTTGAACAGGAAGAAAGGAGAATCCTTTTTTTATCATCTGAGTTGGTTCAGATATGCCAGAGCCAGACCCTGAGCTCATGTTTTTGAACTGAGATATTTTGCATTGTGTCAGGTGGGAGGCTGGGGTTTTTTCCCACCATCTTCTTGTGAGCAACTTCCTAGTTTGCACTGGCCAAACCCTCAGCAGAGCCATGCTGTGAGTCCCTGCCAGTTCCCATCCCTCAGGGACCAAATTCCCACATCTTTTCTCTGTGCATGTGTGATGGGGCTGAGGAGCAACTCGATGCTGGTTTATCACAGAATTGCAGAACCATGGCTTGGGTTGGAAGAGACCTTAAAGCCCATCTCATTCCAACCCCCTGCCGTGGGCAGGGACACCTTCCACTGTCCCAGGCTGCTCCAAGCCCTGTCCAGCCTGGCCTGGGACACTGCCAGGGATCCAGGGGCAGCCACAGCTGCTCTGGGCACCCTGTGCCAGGGCCTCCCCACCCTCATCATAAAGAATTTCTTTCTTATATCTATTCTTGCATCTCTGCTGTAGCCTGGACTACAAGAGCAGTGCTGGTTGGAGGTTGGATCATGGGGAGATGCAGATTTTTAAGAGACACCTCAGCTCCTATAATACAGTCTGAGTGTAGATGAAGGGAGAAGCTGACACAATGTGGTTTCAGGAAGCAATCTTCAGACATTTAAAAACATAGGGGCCCTTTATAGCTAGTGGAGATGTTTTTATCCCGTGTTACCTCTGATCTGGCTTGGGCAGCACGGATGAGCAGAAGCCTGTCCCTCTTCTCTGGGTGCAAGAGCAGCCCAGGTGAGGGGATTGTGTGTCTGCACGGTCACCTCCTGACAAGGCAGTCGGGGAGGGTGCTGAGACCCCGCTTTCCCCCAGCACCCCTGCCAGCAGAAGAGCCTGAGAAGGGGTGCTTTGTTCACAGGCATCATCCCTGACTCCAAAACAGGTTCTAATCAGTGCCTGGAGCACACACTAAATTCCTTTCTGGCTCCCACACCTCCTACTGCTTCCCTGCTGCCTCTCTGCAATCAGCTAGACAACAAACTCAGACTGTCCTCCTGCGAGCAGCAACTCCTTCTCCTGTAAACAGGGCAACCAGAAGGGCTACTGGCTGCAGAGCTGAGAGCCATCAGGGACCTCTTGCACCCATCTGCTCCCAAATTCCAGCTGTGTTCCCCCTCCATGACCCCCAGTCTCCTGGCAGAGATGGTGACGAGCGTGGATCGGAAGCACCGGGTGTTTTATCAAGTTGGCTTTGCAGACTTACACCAGTTGGGGTTTGGCCCCTAGAGCTCCAACAATCCTGAAGTCATCCAGCTTATTAAACATCCGTTTGCGCTGTCTTTAGCATTAAATAATTGGTTCCTCAGCATATTTGAGTTGGAGGGTATCTGATAGTCCTGTGAACTGTCCATCAGGTTCCGTTATCATCCCTGCACTCCTGCGCCAGCTGCCTCGTGTCAACTCTGCCTGCGGTTTACAAATAGATTTTGTTTCTCCTGCAGTTTCGCTTCTTTTCTTCTGTCTCCCTCTCTCAAAGGAGCCGTTTCAGGCTCCTTAAAAATTTGTGCTGACATCCCCATCAGCATCTTTCTGCTGGCTGGTGAGTGATGGGTCGCATCCTTGTGCTGCCTCTGCTCTTGACGGGGTCCCCAAGCAAAAACTCTTCATTTACCTCAAAAGGAAGAGAATTGTTGTCTTGACTGAAAGGATTTCCACCTCCAAAGTGATAAATCTTCACATTGTTTGAGTTTTCTTATCGGCTCAGAGGATTTGTAGGATGCACAATGATGACTTGTCTGCCCTCTGGCAGACTGGCAAGGCACGTGTGGGGCACAAACCATGTATTTCCTGGTGGTATTTTAATAAAGATGCTTAAGAGGGCTCCTGAAAATCTTCCTAGCCAGGTGGGTGACGTGAGAACTGAGAAGAGAATAGAGTAGAATAGAATGGAATAGAATGGAATGGAATAGCATAGCATAGCATAGCATAGCATAGCATAGCATAGAATAGAATAGAATAGAATAGAATAGAATAGAATAGAATAGAATAGAATAGAATAGAATAGGTTTGGGTTTAAAGAGACCTTTAAAAGACATCTTGTCCAACCCCCCTGAAATAAGCAGGGACATCTTCAACTAGACCAGGTACCTCAAAGCCCTGTCCAGTCTTTATCATATTATTTTTGGTACCTGTTGCTGCTACTGCCATGTCAGCTATGGGAGGGATGCTCATCGTCCTTCAAAAAGCAGGCTTGTGCTCACCTCTCTGGGTCTGCAGCATCCTGGTGGATGGGTTGGGAGAGTATATCCTCGTGGATCAGATTTGCTTTTAGAGCTACTCCTAAAATCACACACACCAGGACCAGGGGCTGCAGATGCATATATTCCCATTTTTACAGGCTTTGGGGTGCTGCTGGATGCTTTGCCAGTGTCAGGAAAGACATAGCTGGGTTTTACTCACTCAAGATGAACTTCTTCCCTTTTATATGGCTTAAGAAATGGTTTTCCCAGTGAAGTGCTGGGGTTATCAAGGCTGGTCTCAAGCTGACAGGATGGGATTGCAGGTCCTACCAAGGTGTGGCCCTGGGGCAGGCAAGGGGAGTCAGAAAAACAGGACCTGTCTCTTCTACAAACATCTTCCCATATAGTCGGAACACTTGTTTTCTGACTTGTTCTAGAGGCATCTTTTGCTCCTAGGGTATAAAACATTCAAGGCAAATTCCAGCAGCTTCAGCCCATTTAGGAGCTCTCCAGCTCGTACATTAAATTTTACCCTTGCATGTCCATATTGCCCTTTAGAAAATCTTTCCTAGTTCTAGCCTGTCAAGAGGAGATTGATAAGAGGAGATTAAAATCCTAAAATAGCCACCTGGTACTTCTGTAAAAACATGTCAGTGCAATTGTCTAAAGGACAAAAACATGGTATTTTGTACCGAAATGTGTTTGCTTTTGCAACAAGTTTCACTTTGCATCCCTGCTCTGGGTCCACTGTATTGTTGGACAGGAGCCATCTCTTAAGTGAGCTTGCAGTATAAAGAGGAAAAAACAGGGTGAAAAAACCTATAAACAGGGTAAATTATTAGGGAACAGGGTAAATTATTAAGGAACAAGAGGTGTTAATTGTGGTTAACACATGGAGGAGACTGATGCTGGGTGGTGTAAAGTGACCCAGCAAAGTCCACATCCCTTCAGCAGAGGCAGAGACCTGCTTTTCTGAGACATTTGCAGCGTTTTAAAGCCTACAAATTCTGCTTGTCCAGAAGACGTGACAGCGCTCCGGTGTCACTGTAAGACAAAAGCGTCCCTGATTCCTGCGCCTGTGCCCTAATGTCATTACTTCCCTTCTTTTGCAGATCCGCATAATGACATTCATGGTCACACACGCACACAAAAATACTTTATATAAAGAAAATGAATCTGGCTTCAGCCGGCTCTCGCCTTCTGCTGCGGTTACCTCCAGACCTCGGCTCGCCCAGGGTGAAATGAAAAGGGGAGTTAATGTGGCGGGGTCATTTCTCACTGCTGAATTGGTCAGCCGTCTACGGAGCCAATTTCTGCAGCTTTTCAGCGGCGTGGCAGACCCCTGGGTAATATTTGCCTGAATAGAGCCCTAAGTGTTTAAGCTGCATTGCCAGGAATGGCTGTTTTATCCTATGCATCTGAGATTTCAACTCATCAGACATGAAGCGGGTCAAGACTCTCATGCCATTGTGTGCATTATAGCGAACAGAACAGAATATGCTTGATAAAAGGGAGGACTTAAAAGAAATGCTTCTTTAGACCTGAAACTTTCAAGTCCCACAATGCATCAAAGACCCCTCGTATAGACTTTGAAAGGGGTGAAAGGCATTACCTAATATTTGGAGGAAATGAATAATAAAGCATCCCAAGTGCCTGGAAACTAATTTAGGAGTGCACGCTGCACTGTATTGCCTCTGCTGGATTTGCTCCCCAGAAGAGTTGCTAACAAAAGGTTTAAAAAAAATAAAATAAAATGACATTTGGCGACCAACTTTTCTGCCTTGAAATGCCCCCTTTTTTGTAATGTTTCCTGGTAAGAGTTACTTATGAAAAGATGAAATACAGCCTTTGCTGCAAACACCAGGTCTCAAATGAATCTCGGGAGCCCGTAAGGTTTCCCACCATTCTCCTCCCCACCGCAGCCTTTTGTTCCTGCATGTTGAAAGCACTGCTTGCAGGATGCTTGCAGGATGCCCAGGCACTACCTGCTCGTGGAGTTTAGTCATATCTTAGGAAAAAAAGAAAAGGAAAAAGTCAACTCGTTTCTATGGCCTTTGCTTTTGTTCCAGCAGAACCACATTTGTGTAAAGCCAGGGCTGCTCTGTTGGTGACCTGTGGCTTCTTGCAGCTGGAGCTGCGAGCTCGGTACCCTGGTGAAGGTACCAGTTGAGTTTCGGGCATCCCCATGGATGCTGGAGGTGCTGTTTGGAGCCTGAGATATTTATTGTAGAGTCACAGAATGGTTTAGTTCGGAAAGGACCTTAAAGCCCATCTAGTTCTAAACCCCATGCCGTGGGCAGGGACACCTTCCCACTAGACCAGGTTGCTCCAAGTCCCCATCCAGCCTCGCCATTCCAGAGGTTTCTTGCCATCGCTGCTTCTGAGACGCAGTGGCTCCTAATGCAGTGGTCGCCAAGGCTCCCGTGGGATTTGGGAGCTGCAGAGCTTGTGCGGGCTCAACCTCTGCCTTGTGTCATGGGATGAGCGTGGCTGGTGGGACATCCACCCCGCTGGGGTTGGCCTGATGGCTCTGGGAGCGTGGGGTTCAGCAGAGGGGAGGATTTGCTTGCAAGGATAACCTGCTTCAGAGCAGAGAATCAAACCTCGTGGCGTGCAGGCTTCCTTCAAATCCCGTGAAGTGCTGGAAGATGAGGACAGCTGGGCAAGGATGTTTGGGCGAGAGGGGCTCTGCTGTCCTGCTTGCCCTGGTCTTGCCCATCCCCTCTGCCTGTGTTTGTCTCATTGAGCTCTGTTTTTACCATCTGTGCAGATCAGTTGAATTTGAGTGCTTTCTTACCTGCTTCTCCCCCAGGCCACGATTAATTGAGGGCAGGAGGGCAGGCAGGAGTGCTCAGGCAATATTTACAAGAAAAGGGGGATGTTAATGGGCCAGCAGGGCTGGGCCAGTGGGGGATGGAGATGATGGGCAGTGGTGATGGGGGCCGTGAATCTCTCGCTTTTTTTTTTCCTTTCTCCAGTGACCAGGGATGATTAAAACCTCAGCTTTGTGTCCAAAAGAGTTAAATCTGGACTCCTACCCCCATAAAACTCCCAGTGCTGGGGCTGCTGTTTCAGTGGGATCTTCCGAAGTGGGAAAAGGTTGGGATGGGGGAGGCTGCCTGTGAGCTACCGGTCACTGCAAGGCTGAGGGATGAAGAACTTTCAACAAAATAATGTTTTCTCTTATCAGAGCTCTACCCAGCAGCCTCGTTAGGCTGGGACCATTTATTTTAGTTTTCAGTTATTGGAGAGGTGGTGCATGCCCCATCCCTGGCCATGCTGGATGGGACTTGGAGCACCGTGGTCTAGTGGAAGATGGGAAGGGGGATGGGAAGGGGGCTGGACTAGATGGCCTTTAATATTTCCTTTCCAGCCCAAAATATTCCATGTTTCTGTGGATCTGTTCAGCATTTCTCCATAGCATCCTTCCTGAACAGGGTGGGTGCAGTCATTGGTTCAAGGCACTGATGGTCTCAGCCACAAAGCCCCGTGGGTGGATGAGGCACAAGCTGTGGTGTTCGGGGGTCACGCAAGTCCCAAGCCTTTCCACCACCTTTTTTTTCCTTAACACTGTAGAGCCAGGTGAAAAAAAGCCATCTTTGATGAAACAGTAATCAGAAACCAGGATAATTTCTCATGGAAAGGAAACCTGGCAGCGCTGCGAGGAAAGTTTCATGCCCTGTCTTAACGATACATCAGTGTCCGGGGACTTTTTAGTCCTGTGCTTGGGTTTTATGATCCATATTACTTCTCTTTTAATTTTTATTGCTTGGCTTTAGTTTTTGATACAGTGCTGGAAGCACCTTGGTGGGCAGGGATGGCTCCCTTAGCACTGGCTGTCACCTTGTGGCTTGACCCACATTTCAGGGAGGAGCAGAGGGGCTGGACGTGGGCTCGACAGCCCTTTAGTGTGGTGGCCCCCCTGCCTGTGTCAGCCTGTGCCTGGCAGCACTGCGGGCTGAGAGGCTGGCCTTGCTGATCACCCCCGCTGGGCTGTGCTGCTTTCTCCCGGGCTTCAAGCAGAGCGTGGCAGGACATGATCTTTTCCCCTGCAGAACATCTCATTCAGGGGGTCTGTGACCCGTGCTCGGGTTCCCAGGACATTGCTGAGCCAGGAAAGCCAGGTAAGGCACTGCTGCTGGCTGGCCCCGGTTTCTTCCTCCCAGCAAGATCAGGCGAGGTTTGCTTCCCTTCTGTGTGGGTCACCCTTGCTGTAGTTCTGCTTCTTGTTTGCTACCCACTGCAGAGAGAAAGAAAATCTTCTCTAACATCATTCTGATAGTAAAGGTAGTAAAATGTGGAAAACTATGAGGTTCATCTGGGAAACTTTAACATTTCAGGAGCACAGGGGATCAGCCATGCTCTCCTGTGCTGGGCCCTCAGACACAATTCTCCCTGGTCTGCTGGTGGCTCTTGTCTCAGAATAGCTCTGGATAAGACGTGCTGTCAGGGGAAGCAAAGGGAAGGGATTTATTTAGCCTGACTGGGAAGCTGGCACTGTCCAGGCTTTATGGTAATGGGGTGACTTATGTTGAGGAGATAGTCGGGCTGCACTGGTTGGCACCTCAGTGTGAAGGGACACCTGCCCTGGGTGTCCCCTGGGGCTCCCTCCACGCCAGCTGATAACCCATGTCATTGAGGAGAGGTTTTACTCCTGGCTGCTTGGCATTTCTGCTCGCTGCTCCGGGACAGATCCAAACCCCACCAGCGTCAGGAGAGATTTTCTCTGACTTCAGCTGCCTCCGTCCTCCCAGAGAGAAGACGTGACACAACTTCTGTGTCGCGGTTTATTCCTGGTGACAAGTGCACCTTCCCCAGTGACCTTTCACACCACTGAATGGGATGCTGGTCCCCTCCCAGGCAGCCCAGGAGCAGGGCTGTCAGAGCCAGGGAGCTTGCACGCCATTGAGAGAAACCCTCCCCTCAGTACCCAAGGGACCTGAGTGCTGGTTCAAAAGGTTGCAAAGCACTGTCAGCTCCTGTTTGGGGCTGCTGTGCTGAAGGGAGATCCTGCCAAGGAGGTCACAGGCTGAATTTGAAGCGATTGTGGTTTGAAATGATCTTTCAGGTTTGTCAGTGCTGTCAGAATTCCGCTTGTGTAAGAGCGGCCAGAAGTTTGGGTGCATGGGGCTGGGTAGCCACCCCAAGGAGGGGTGTCCCTGCAGGTGACACTGCTGGGCTCTGGGCGTTCCCCAGCAAGGCAGTGCCCCAGTTCATCTGCAGCAGGTGATAGAGTGCAGGAAAGGAAGGAGCAACGACATCAACCTTGGCACTGAGTCTGCCACTGTGCTGAGGTTCTTCTGACAGCAGCAGTGTGGTCAGAATCCATCCATCCATCCATCCATCCATCCATCCATCCATCCATCCATCCATCCGTCCACTCACTCAGTTTCCAGACCATGGGTGTCCTTCCCCATGCATGTGGCTCCATCCTTTCTCTCTTCTCCTGATCAGATCTGACATTTGCTCATGTCCACAGTGGAGACTCGGTTGACTTCCACAGCTCAGGGTGAAGCTTGCTGTGCTTCTCTTCCACCAGCATTTTATTTGAAATCCAACCAGCTCATGAATGCTCTTTCTCCAGGTTTCTTTATGGAAACACTTAGTAAATAAAATTAGAATAACAAAGCAGCAGAGCCTGGCAAAAAGTAAGGGGAAATACTTCTTGGCATGGAAAACTATCCTCAACCAAGCAAAAGCCCAATTTATTCTGGTGAAGCAGAGAGAATCCAGCAACCTCCCTTTTGTTGTGCAGTTCACAGGTACTGCTGTATTCACACCTGAAACCTTTTGCTGAAAGTTTGGCATCATTTCTTCCCCTTTTGCTCGGAGAACTGCTAGATTCTCCAGCTTCATCCTTGCTGGCTCTGTAAGAGCTGATTGCCACAGAACCCACAGCTACCACAGAGGTGGCATCGTTGGGCTGGGAGCTGCAGCCTGCATTTCATCACCTACCAGGAGTCCCATCTGTCAGTGGGAGCCGCACAGCTCTCCCCTGCTAACAAAATTATTTATTTTGTCCTGTCATTAAGGATATTCATGCAGCAGAAATGGGAATGATCTCTGCTTTGTGAGTTTTAGAAGCCCATTTTCTATTTGTCTTGGTGGTAGAGGAGCAGTAAAGAGCTCTGTGATCTCGCCTGTTACGATAAGTGAGTTTTGGAAGAGGTTTTCTGTCTGATGCTCTGTCTAAAAGCGTGGGGAAATGCCATTCTAAAGGCTGTTAAAACACAATTGCTCACTGATTTACACCGTCAAGGAGTGCCTCTTTACTGGGAGATGTACACTGAATAAAAGCAGTTCAAGTGGTGCTTTTAATAAATAGATAATGGAACAGCATTTTATCTTCTGCTTTAATCCGTTACGTTAGCATAGGGTAGTGTATCCCTCTGATAGATTTTGAGATAGCTGGAACTGTGAGTCAAACCACTTTCCTTCTGTGTCTTTGACGAGAAATTGCACACTGGTGAGAGGTACTGGGTTCTCAGTGGACTGGGATCTTTTTCCCGTGGATGGCTTCAGTTGGGTCCCGCTGGGTTGGTGTTTGGGGCACTGATCTTAGAACCATGAGTGTCATAGAGTATCTTGTGTGTCCAGGGAAGGGAACGGAGCTGGGGAAGGGGCTGGAGCTCCAGGAGCAGCTGAAGGAGCTGGGAAAGGGGCTCAGGCTGGAGAAAAGGAGGCTCAGGGGGGCCCTTGTGGCTCTGCACAACTCCGAGACAGGAGGGGACAGCCAGGGGGAGTTTAGGTTGAATATTAGGGAAAATTCCTCCATGGAAAGGGTTGTCCAGCCCTGGCACAGCTGCCCAGGGCAGTGGTGGAGTCCCCAACCCTGGAGGGGTTTAAAAGCCGTGTGGATGTGGCACTTGGGGACATGGGTCAGTGGTGACCTTGGCAGTGTTGGATTCGATGGTCTTGGAGGGCTTTTCCAACCTAAACGATTCTGTGATTCTAAATTGGAAGGAATCCATAAGGATCATTGAGTCCAACTTCCCACTCCTTGCAGGACTATCTTAACATAAGAGCATCACCCAAATGCTCCTTGAACTCTGTCAAGCTTGAGGCCATGACTGCATCCGTGGGGAGCCTGTTCCAGTGCCTGACCACCCTGTGGGTGAAGAGCCTGTTCCTGATTTCCAGCCTGAAATCTCTCTGATGCAGCTTCATTCCGTGATGGCTTTGGCCATGGGGCTGTCGCCTTGCTGGGTGGCAACACCCGTGCTTCACATCCCAAATGCCGTGTGGGGTCCTCTGTAGCTCCCACCTCCCGTGGGTTCAGTGGGAAGGGTGTGGAGCCACAGGGAAGGAGGTTCCTCCGTGGAAAGCTTCTCTAGAGGCACCAGGTCGCTGGGACCGAGTGCCTTGAAGCTAAATGAGCTGTTGGCTGCTTGGTAAGGAAAGAAACAGGACATTTTGGGAGGCAGGAAAAAGGTCATTTATCCTGTTGCTGCTCATCCTTGTTAATTCATTGTTTCCGCTGAAAACCCTGCACTTAGCTGCTTCATGAATGAGCCCAGTGTCTGTGCCTCCAAAAACAACTTGGCTTGCTGCAAAATAAGACCTCCTTTCACCTCCTCTCTGCTCTGCCGTGTTTTTTTCCCCCTTATTTTCTTCCACCTCGCATCCATCCTGCCTGGGTGGCAGTCCCAGGAGTGGACTGACAGTCCCCGTGGAGTGCGGCTGGAGCCCAGGGGCTGGATTTACGGAATGGTTTGTGTTGGAAGGGACCTTAAAGATCATCTCGTTCCACCCCCTGCCACGGGCAGGGACACCTTCCACTATCCCAGGGTGCTCCAAGCCCTGTCCAGTCTGGCCCTGGACACTGCCAGGGATCCAGGGGCAGTCACAGCTGCTCTGGGCAACCTGTGCTGGTGTTTTGTCACCCTCAGCATAAAGGATTTCAGCCCAGGAGCTGCTCCCTAAGCAAAGGGGTCTCCTCTGTAGGTGAGGTTTGCTGGGACCAGGACTGCAGGGGTGCTCCCAAGGCAAAGGGGATAGGAAAGCTTGAAGGAGAGGTCTGCAGCAGGGGAAGTGACTCAGCTGCACGGCCGGAGAGACTGTCAAGGAGGAAGGATGGGTAGGGAGATCCAGATAGAATGGAGAGGTTTAGTGTGGGGCGCAGAGAGGCTGGAGGGTGACCTGGATGCTGGGATGGGGCTGAGACATGGCCCAGCTGTGGCAGCTGTGGTGAGCAAAGCCTTTTCCAGCGATTGCCTGGGTGTGGAAGGGCAGATGGAGCGGAGGAAAGGTCTCTGCGCAGTGGTAGCTGGTCTCCTAATGCCCTTTAGCAGCTGGAATGGAGCAGAGCTGGCACCACATCAACAGTGAGCTCTCCAAGGACCATCTGTGAGCCAAGGGCAATGAGAACAATTACCAGCCAGAGGGAAAAAATCACTGAGAGAGAGGCTGGAAAAAGCTGTGGGGGAGGCTTAGAGCCAAGCAGAGGCAGGGAGAAGGGGATCTCTGAGCTAACGGGTGGCCAGAGAGAGTGCACTGCCTGATCTCCCTATCTCGTAACACAGGGTCTGTTTAAGGAAGCAGCCGTGTCCATGAGAAAATGTTTTCCCCTTGGGGTGAGTCTGTGCAAGTGGCTGCCAGGAGATGCCTCCAAAGCCGGGAATTTAACACTCAGATAAGGCTTGGTTGTTGTTTGGAAACGTTAAGAAAAACAAGAGCTGTAAATGAGACCTGGAAGAGTGATTGCTCTTTATTCAGGGGTTTAAAACGATCTTGAGCTTGTTGGAGTTGAGAGAGCACCTTCTTGGAAGCACAGCTGGGGTTTGGTGCATGAGCCTGTGGGTGTTGGGCTGTTTAGGGCAATTGGTGAAGCCTGGATGGGCCCTAAAGCCATAATGCCGGGCTGCTTGGGCACAGAGAGCTGGAGAGTTCAGCCTGGAGAGGAGAAGACTCCAGGGACACCTCAGAGCCCCTGGCAGGGCCTCAAGGGGCTCCAGGAGAGCTGCAGAGGGACTTGGGACAAGGCCTGGAGGGACAGGACCCAGGGAATGGCTTCCCAGTGCCAGAGGGCAGGGCTGGATGGGATCTTGGGAAGGAATTGCTGTGTGTGAGGGTGGGCAGGCCCTGGCACAGGGTGCCCAGAGCAGCTGTGGCTGCCCCTGGATCCCTGGGGGTGTCCAAGGCCGGGTTGGATGAGTCTTGGAACACCCTGGGATAGTGGAAGATGTCCCTGCCCATGGCAGGGGGTGGAATAAGATGAGCTTTAAGGTCCCTTCCAACCTAGACCATTCTGGGACTCTGTGATTGCTGGCCTTGTCCACAGAGCTTTTCTCCAAGGAATCCTGCCAGCAGGGAGAGCAGCTTTGAAGCTTTTCCCAGGGTAAGGGAAGAAACCAAGAGAAGAGTAGATATTTCCTAAGAGTAATCTGGCTGGTCCATCTGGTGCTCCCAAAAAGGCCGGTGAGATGGCACAGCACGGGGGAAGGCTGTAAAAGATTGGAGGCATCAAAGTAGAAGGTGATTAAAACCCAAGCAAAATAGCAGCAAGGATGGTCCCCAGGGAGGGAGAGAGCCTGGCAGAGTTCCATCGGGGAGGGTTAGCAAAGGGAGGCCGGAAATTAAAGCAGGGCAGTAATGAAGGTCAAGCGTATCTCCGAGGCTTTGGGCAGTAGGAGTATCACTGACTCTGAGCTGCAGAGCCTGCTACTCCAGGGAAGGGGGATGGGAGGGACACATTAATTTGTTAAATGGGTAGAAATAAATTAGTGTATAAACCTGTAACATTTGTTTCCCCAGTCTGAGGGGGAGAGCTGCGCTGAGCCCGGTTAGGCTGACGTTTTAACTAGGTTTGCTGAGGTTTTGCAGGTTTTTAAGCCAAGCCTCCCTTTTGGATAGTCTTGATTATAAACTCTTCTCTATCCTGTCTCCCAGTGAAGCCGTGTGGACTGGAGGTGCTGCTTTTCTGGTCCCTCTCTTAAGTGTTTGGTGGCTCTTTTCTCCCACAGACCTGGAATGCTGGGCAGGGGACCTGAAAGGGTTGGTTGGGTCACCTTGTCCTAGATGTGTCTGCTTCATCCGTATCACCCCAGCCCCAACCTGGCTTAGGCTGCAAGCCCCTCCTGTCACCTTTCCAGGGCTCTTTCCTTGCCTGAAAGGGTCAGGATTCTCTCATCCCACACCCCCACCCGCATCCCACCCAGCTGCAGAGCAAAGTCCTTGCTGCTAATGAGACTCGTTAGGCTCACGCAGGGGAGTGGATGTGTGGGGCCCCCACCATCCCTCATTCCCTGCTCCTGGCTGTGCTGCTCTCATTCCTTCCTCCTGAATGTTGCAGCCATCTCTGCTCAATCCTTCAGCCAGGGCAATGCCTGCTCTGGCACTTGGGCTGAGGGGGTGTCACTGTCCCCACCGCGAGCAGGAGCCTGTGGTGATGGGGTTCAGAGGTGGGCAAGGGAAGATGCTGCGACAGCTTTTGGTTCCCACTCTTTTGCTGAGCTATGTAGGGGGTTTCACTGTGTCCGCTGCACCTTCTAGCTCAAGGAACCTGCAGGAGCAGGTGGTGTAAGTGTGGCTTTGGTGTGGATGGGTCAGAATTCATGTTGAAGTGGCCTGGGAGTGCCCTCGCCCCCGGCTGTGTTGTGGCTGATGGGGGGCAATTCTGGCCCACATGAGTTTGCCGTGGGGTCAGAGCCCCGCTGCCTTCCCCAGGGACCCACCACAGGCAGGCAGGGCCACCACCTCGGCCCGGAGCACCTGGAATTTGGGTGCAAGTTACTCCTGGCTAACCTGGCCCAGCCGCCCCACCACCAGCACAGGGGTTGCAAGGTCTGGGCTGCCACCATTTCCGAGCACAACCCAAGTGGAGGAGCCTTTAGCAAGACCAAGCGCTGCAAAATAGCTTTTTGATGTAGAGCACATCTCTGGTGATTGCACTCCCTGAAGCAACTTCTTCTCATTTGCGGTATCTTGACCTAAAGACCTGTCCCAGCAGGAGAAGAACAGGTGGAATCATGGTGCTCTCCTGCTTCCGTAGAGCTCCTGATTGCCTTTCTGTTTTCTTAGCCGACTTTCTCTGTTCCCATTATCTCATGATGGGGGAGTTTTTTAAATAAGTAGGTTTGGGAACAGCAAGGCCGTGGAGATAAGAGCCCAGATGACTCCTGCGCTCAGAGATTCATTACCTGCTCCCATGTAAGGAAGGAGGGAAGCAAGCCTGCTTTTCTTTTTTTCTTTTTATTAATAAAAATATTACACCGGAAATTTTTAAAAATCAAATTAAACCACAGAAGGACCTGAGAAGGTGTGGGGGCTACAAACTACTGCTGGAGCAAAAGGGCTCATTAAAATACAAATTATTTAGGAGGACGAACTGGAATGCCATTATACAAAGTGTCACTGGCTCTGAGTCCAGCTTAGTGTTTGGCTGCAGGTGATAAATGAGTCCATTCTCCTCCTCCTCCTCCTTTTCTTTTTTTTCTTTTCGTATAGGGAAGAAAAATATGCAATTACAAGTTCAACCTGTTGAAAAAAATCACGTCCCGCTGGAGCAGTCAGAGCCAAACCTTTCAGGTCTTACACATCTCCCTAAATGTGGAATCTTGGGTCCTACCCACCTGCTAAAATCTGGGTGCCTGGGTGTCCCAGTTTGCTGGATTTGGGAGGGCACTGCAGTGGGGTGCCCAGAGCAACCCCAGCACAGCCCCTGCCTACACAGCATCACCTGAGCATGGTGCCAACCTGCCCGATGTGCTGGCTGAGTAAGGGTTTTAAGACAAGAAGCCTTTGTCTCCTGTGGTTATTTAATTTATTTTTTTTTTCCCTTCTCTTCTAAGTAATTTACTCTGGCTGCACCCTCCCTCGGGCTTGAGTGGAGCAGGGGGGGGATGTTCTGCCTCGTCAAGCGTTAGTTGTGGTGGAGGAAAAACACCCTGTCCTGGGGAGCTGAGTTGGAGGCGAGGAGGAAGGTGGGAGTGGAGGTAATACCTTTTTTGGAGGGATTGGAGTACTTGTGGTCGCACTCTGCTCCTCAGCCTGGCTGCTCATGGATGCAGAGCCGGGGAGGAAGAGAAGGTGGGAGGCAGGCAAGGCAGCGGGGCGATTCCTGGCAGGGCTCTCACCCGCTGAGGGCTTTGTGCCAAGCGCAGAGATTTAAAGGCGTGCTCAGGAGTGATGCTGTGGTGATCCTGTCTCCCCTTTCGTGCACAGAATCTCAGGATCCTGGAATGGTTTGTGTTGGAAAGGACCGTAAAGCTCCTCTCATTCTAACACCTTGCACTAGAACAGGTTGCTCGTAGCCAAATCAAACCCGACCTTGAGTGTTTCTGGAGATGAGGCAAATACCTTCAGGTGAGATAGGAGAGGCAATCAAAATTTGTGACTCTTTGGGGAGATGAAGTGTCTCCTGACAGTTTGGGTAGTGGGAGGGAAGGGATCACAATAGGGAAAATTATCTCAGGCCCATGGATCTTTGGCTGGTACCTGCTGCATCTTCCCAGTGGCATTTAGAGGTGAGATCCCAGACGGTCTTTTTTTGTATGGGCACCTGTTTTTCACCTGGCATCTGGGCAGGTGAAAAACCAGTAACGTGGCTGCAGCGTTCTTGAAGAAGGCTTCACCTTTGGTTTGGATCACCTCTCCAAAACTCTGTTGGTCGACATTCAGTGATTTTAAGATGAACTGGCTTTTATTTTTTTTTTCTTTCCTTTTGGCAAAGGTTGGAACATTTTGTAATGTCTAGCATTAGGTAAGACTTTTGATTTAATGCCTTATCCCTTCAACTCACCTTCAGCAATAACAATGTATTCTAATCCACTGCTCAGGTGTTGATGGATGGGGCCTGTTTGGGTTAAACATTTGGGATTTGAATTGTTGACCTCACTCTGTCCCTGGAGCAGGAGCAGTCAGAGGAGCCCTTGAGGAACAGTGTGAGCAGCAGGTTCTCCATCACTGCTTAGTGGCAGAGTCAAATGGAAACATGAGGCCAGCCTGGCCCTTAGCCACACTTCATCTCCAGTTCCCATGGGAAACTGAATGTTTAGGACAGGTGCTGTATTAAGAAGCCCTCTGCAAATCTTGACAGATATTTAAAAATAGGTTGGAAGCTAAATTTTTCTTTGAATTGGGTGCAGGAGGACTGAAAGACATGAGATCAAAAAAATTCTACCTTTTCTGTGAGGCTGTTTCACAGAGTGCTGCCCACCTTCGCTATGTTGGTGCATGTGGAGGTGAGCAATCCTTGAGCTTGGTTCAGGCTGGGATCAGGGAACAAACCTCCCACATCACTCTCCAGGAGAAATGTCACAGTGTCAGTCCAGTGTGAGACCCTCCTCCTCATCCTTGCTGCTCCAGGTATCTCCATGAGGTCCAGTGATGGTGCCTAACCTTGATGTGGTCATGACATTGGTCAGGGATTTCTTGGCTCTTGAGATGAAGAGGTTTCCTCTCATCCTTTGCATGATTGAGAAGGTCTGATCCCTTCCAAGGCCACTGCAGAAGCAGCAGGAAGAAGAGAAGGTACCAGACTGTCCTTCCAGACCCAGGAGAAGACACAAGGGAAGGCTGGGTAAGAAGCTGCTCCTGTGGACCTGGCTTGGTGTGTCCAAATCACTAAGAACCAGTTTCCTTGCTCCTGTGATCCTCTGAAGACCAAAGACAGGGACCTGCTCCAGGATTGAGAGGGAGGAGCACACATGAACTGGTGGGCATGCACCCTTCTCTCTCCCACAGGGCCCTCTTCTGCTCTGAACCTAGGGAAATGCACTCTCGTATGAATTTTCTGAGCTCTACATCTCTCCAGCATCCACCCAAGCAAGGGATGGATGTTGGCTGGCCATGGCCAGGATGAGCAGCTTTTCTTAAACATGATGTGCCCCATTGGAATATGAGTAAATTCTGGTTTTCTGGGATGGAAGAGTAGAAATAAACCAAAATAAAATTGAATTGAATTGATGATACCTCAGGAAAAAAAAAAGGAGATGCTGCTGAAGAGGGTGGTAAGGGTGGTGTAAGTGATAGTGGTCTAACTGCGATGCAGCAAAGCTGCTTCACATATTGTTGTTTGAGCATTTAGGCTTGCTGAAGGTTTCCCAAAACCTTTTCTTTCAGGGAGGTTGCTGGCTCTGGAGCAGCAGACAAGGCCTAGGTGTCCAGGCGTTCGGGCTGCCCACAGGGATGTCACTCCATGCCGGTACCTCTGCACTTCCTTTGCGGGGTCACTGAGGTGTCCGCCCACGCGCTGAGGGTTTTCCCAAGGGGCAGATAGAGCTCAGGGATGCGAAAGGCCAGATGGGATATTCCTGTTAGGAAAAGCTGGTTCAAGCTTTAGTTGTTTTCCTCAGGGTCGCAAAGGTCAGTGTCAGAATAAAGTGTGGAAAGGGCTGGTCTGGGTCATGCATCCTTTCCTAGGCTATATCCAACCCCAGATGCAAAGCCCTGCAGGATGGAGTCGTTCATCCCGACCTTCCTCATCCCAGGCTCTGGTTTACTTCCCAATACCCACTCCAAGAAGTTTCCCTTGGAGATGTGTGACATCCAACCTTCTGCCCTCCTGCTGCTCCTGGGGTCCACATCCCCCTGGGAGCATGTGGTCCCCACCACCTCCTACCACGGCATCACCGCCCCGATCCTGAGAATCCCACCTCTGCTTTTCCTTCACTGTCCCCTTCCTCTTAACCTTCTGAGGTGCAGGGATGACCCCAGCCAGATGCTGGGTTGTCATCATCTCAGTTCTGCTCAGATGGCTTGGCCTCTCCTGTTTGTCTAGTACATAGCTGATTTATCAGCAGCGATGTTATATTTGCTCCCAGATAAGAAACTGCTGAATACTGGAGCTGGGATTGAGCCTTGTGAAATCCCCCTGGAAACAGCCCGATTCCCCTCTGACAGCTATTTGTTAGGATCCCCTCTGAATCCCCTGCATGTGCTTTATTCTCATAATGCAGTGCTCATTTTATGATCAACATGCCACGCCATAGTAAATCAAATGCTGTACAAAAGCATATGTATATTATCTCTAAGCAATTATCTTTATTAACCAAACTTGTAATCTGCTCAGAGAACGAAATCAGCTTTGTTTGACATGGTGTGTTGGCCGCAGAACCTCTCTGACAAACATGAGCTTCATTTCCATCCTTTTAATTCCTCTTCTGGGTGACTCTTGGGAAGGGTTCCCATTATTTTACCCATGACTGATGGCAGGCAAGCCAACCTGTTCATCAGGCCATCCCACTTGCCCCTTTAGCAGATCAGTGCAGTATTTGCATGCTTCCATCCATCTGGATCTTCCTTGGTATTCCAAGATTTATTAAAAATTAACATCAGCAGGCCAAAGAGCTCCTCAGCCAGCTGTTGGAGGGCTCCTGGGAGCAAGTTATCCAGGCCTGCTGATTCAAAATTGTTTATTGCTGGTAGATGCTGTTTAACAAACTCCTTGGTTACTAATGGACTGGAAAGTACTTCATCCTCCTCATGTGATACAAGCACCTCATCCTGCCTTCTTTCCAGATGCGGAGCAGAAATATTGATTGAGCACTTCTTGCCTTTTCTGCATCATTACTTTTCTCCCCATCTGAGGCTGCGCTGCTGATTTATACAAAGGCACTGTAATATTGCCGGGGTTGCTCGCCGTCCCTTTCCGTATGCAGCCGAACATGCTGCGGGCTTTGCTGTGTGGCTCTGCACAGAGCAGGAGTCTCTGCTGTGTTGCCTCCACTGCTGGGAGGGCCGTTCCTTGAGCTGGCACAGTGTAGGACTCTGGACGAGGCCTGAGGATCAGAAAATTCCTCTCTCTGCCCTCCGTTGCTTTGCATTCGTTAAGGAGGAATCACAAATTTGCAGAGCCACCTCCAAGAGCTCCAAAACCTCAGCTCTTCCAGAAGGGATGAGGTCTGCCCCCAAAACTGTGAGATTTTTTACGTTGTGACCAATCTACACCTCAACCTATCTGTTTAACCCCCCATCTCCATGCTGCCGTGTTAATTTTAGGTTAATCATCCCTGGATGTACAAGCCCTCATCTCTCCTAGCAGTTTTGTGGCTGCTTTCCCGCTCCCCTGACCTAAGGCAGAGCTGCTGTTTCTTTCTCCCATCTTACCCTTGCCATTTTCAGTTCCTCCTGTTTCCCCAGCTGTGGGTTGTTGCAATAATGAATCCCACACCTTGTGGCAGGGGGGCAGATGCACTCAGTGGTGGCACAGAGATCTTCCAGGGGCTTCTACTTCACTCTGGTGAGACTCCACCTGGAGTCCTGTGGCCAGCTCTGGGGCCCCAGCATAAGGAGGATGTGGATCTGCTGGACTTAGCCTAGAGGAGGCCATGAAGCTTCCAAGGGCTGGAGCCCCTCTGCTCTGCAGCCAGCCTGGGACAGCTGCGGGTGCTCCCCTGCACAAGAGAAGGCTCCAGGGACACCTCAGAGCCCCTGGCAGGGCCTCAAGGGGCTCCAGGAGAGCTGCAGAGGGACTTGGGCCAAGGCCTGGAGGGACAGGACACAGGGAATGGCTTCCCAGTGCCAGAGGGCAGGGCTGGATGGGATCTTGGGAAGGAATTGCTGTGTGTGAGGGTGGGCAGGCCCTGGCACAGGGTGCCCAGAGCAGCTGTGGCTGCCCCTGGATCCCTGGGAGTGTCCAAGGCCAGGCTGGACAGGGCTTGGAGCCACCTGGGATAGTGGAAGGTGTCCCTGCCCATGGCAGGGCGTGGAATGAGATGAGCTTTAGGGTCCCTTCCAATCCAAACAATTCTGGGATTCTGTTGTGAGATACTGTGGGAGATGATCACAACTCTCATCCTTACTCAGAGGATTGTAGCCTTCAAATCTCCACTTTCTGGAAGAAAGTCAAAATGTTTTATTTAGCAGAAAAAGGGTTGGTGTGATGAGATGCTCAGAAGCAAGAGCTAAGCATGTCCATGGAAAAAAAAAAAAAGGAAAGGAAAAAAAGTGCAAATTTTTTTATAATGAGACTAATAAACTTTTAGAAACAGTTGCCAAAGGATCCGGGCAAGCCCCCTTGATTTGAAATCTTCCAGCCAAGATTGCCTCTGCTTCTAAGTGCTGGAGGGCAGGCAGGAATGAGAGCCTTGCTGCAGAAATTACTGGATGAAGTATTTTATTTTGTATGAAGCTGGAGGGCAAAATACATGATCATAACGGTCCCTGTTGCTTGAAAATACTGATATGAAATAAACCTTTGTTTGGTAGCCTAAATTTCCTATGAAGTATGGTCTGAAATCCATGAGTAGATTTAAGATGGATGTCAAAACCTTGAATAATGGAGCGATAGATGTTAAAATCTTGAATAATGGAGTGAATGTTGTGAGGGGAACAGGCAAAAAATAAAAAACGTTCTGCTGTAAAGCTTGGGATGGTAAGGGATGAGGATGCTTGGGGAACAAAGATGGGAGCTGTGCAGGAAAGTCCTCCTGCACCCACTCAAGGGGGATTGATCGGCCGTGTTCAATATTGTGTGTAGCTCAGGTCCTCCCCCCCGAGTACGGCGTGAAAGCTGTGGAAATAAAAGCTTGGCTTTTGCTAAGGAAAAGAATGACCCACAATGTCAATTTTTTTTTTTTTTTTTCTGTGGGAAGAAGGGCTGAATTCAATGTTTTCCTTTCTCACTCCATCCTGCTGCAACGCTTTTGCTGTGCGGCCGGGCAGGCTGGCGAGCAGATAATGAATCTGCCGAAATGTGGTTATTGATATAGCTGAGATCATTATACCTGAGGGTCTTGTGAGCTTTCCCATCTAAAGGGGCATTTTTCAGAAGGTTGTGGTCATGACATAAACAGTCTCATTCCATCTGAAATCTCAGCTGGCAAAGTCCTGAGCCCGGGAACATTTTTTTAAATACATTATCAGAGTGGTAAATCAGGTCAGCTGCATTTTTATTTTTTCTTTCAGCTAGGAGAAGTAAAATGGTTCATTTGCCTCTCACTGTTAATGTGATGCTCTGCAAGGAGCTGTGGCCTGATCCACGGCTTTTGAAAGCAAAAGAGATTTGTTTCTACCTACATCAGGGAGCTTCTGCAGAATTTCTTATTCCCGAGTAAGGATAACTTTCCAGTTTGGGAAGGAAAGCAAATGATCTGTGATCTGTGCAGAGGGTTAACAACACTTGGAAGGCTGAAATGCTGGCTATGATGGGACATTGGCTTGGTTGTCCTTAGCCTGTCCACGTGTAGGATGGTGTGACTGGACCCAGCAAGGAGCTGCGGCTCATTTTGTGTGAGAGCAAAGCAAAAATAACCCGTCGAGAAATTACGAGGCAGGGAAAGCGTTTCAAAATTGCAGCTGGGACTGTGAATTGCACAGGGAGGTTTAAAGTGATTGCTGTGGAGGTCAGGCTGCTCTCTGCAGCATCAGTAGCATCTGAGTCTTTGCGGATGCTCTCCAGCACCTTCCTTCCATCCCACAGCAGACTGTATTTGGGTTTTTGCCACCCATCTCAAATTTAGTCTGGAGTGCTGGGGAAGTTTTTTGGCACTGGAGGTGGTGGCACCAAAAAAGTGGATGTTCAGAAGTTCCGTGTGGTCTGAACCTCCTTGGGGACCTTCGTCTCACCCAGCTTCAGCTGCCCTGGGGCATGAGAGGTGCCCCCAATAAAATTATGCACCAAGCCATCAAGCTTTGAAAAGAAGGTCTTTGATGCATGTCGTGCCTTTTATTGTTAAAATCCATTTGTGTTTAAATTTCATTTTATCGCCATTTATTTTTAGCTGCCCTACCTCAATCCCAGTCCTGCACCAACACAAGCTGAAGCAGACTCAAAAGTCTTTCTTAGTGGAGAAAAAGGGAGAACTGAAGCATTAAAAGCAAGTAAAGTGACCTGGTCTAGTGGAAGATGTCCCTGCCCGTGACAGGGGAGGTTGGAAGGACACAGTCTTGAAAGTCCCTCCCTAACCTAAGCCATTCTGGGATTTTTATGACCAGAATGTTGCCTTCGGGCATATGTAATATTTAGCCAAATACAGGTTTAATTGAAAGTTTGTGCAGAAGTTTTGCCATGTTCTTGCTCATGTGAGGTCTTCCTCATACCCTGAAGCTGCACAGGACCAAAAAAGACTGGGAGATGTGGACCGTGAAGGATTTGGGAGCTGTGAGGCCCAGAGGTGGCTGCATTTCCAGGTCAGGAGGGCAGTCAGGGGGAGGTCAGGGGGGCAGCTCTTCCAAGAGTTTCTCAATGAAACCATATGATGTAGAAAAATCCTTCCGTGTAGCTGCACATATATCGTGTAAATATATGTGTACATACACCTGTTCAGTATCACTTTGGCTCCATCCAGCCCTGTTCCTTGAAGGAAATCCAGCTGTGCTTCCATTCCTTGAGGAAGACTCTGGGTAGAATAATTGACTGTATTTCCACTGGAGACAGTGGAGCCTCACTGAGTTCTGCTTTCCGTAACAAAGCACTGGGGATCCCTCAGGATCAATCTGGATTACAACCATTAAGGTTTCAAACATGAAATCACTGAGATTGTTTAAGGAAAGCACTTCATCAGCATTGGTTTTCACTGATTTCCTGTAGGGCTTTTTGGGTTTTTTGGATAAGGGTATTGTGGCAGCAGTAGCTTTGTACATAGACACATGCTGCACCAGCGAATCTGCCCAGTCTGTGGCGTGAGGTAGCTGGCAATTCAGCCTCTTGCTGGAAACTGCTCCTCATCTGCAGGGTGTGGGGCTACTAGCAAGGAAATATTTTTAATGGCTTACCCGTTCACCCTTTCCCAAGGTCCACAGTTCCCTTTTAAAGATGGAAAACCAGCAGCTCATCTCTGTGCCATGAGCACAGAGACCTTAAACAAGCTGGGTGGTGTCCCCATCCTAGTCCCTCCTGCCCTGCTGGTGCCCCGGCGAGGAAGGTGTTTGTCAGGATTGTGGGCTCACATCTCTTCCATCCCCTTACTCTGTAAAATGAGGCCAGCATTTGGAAGCACTTAGGCCAGGCTTAACTTTATTGCCCTGTTGGAGTTGATGGGGATATGCACCGCTGCAAACGGAAACGCGTGCGGATGTGTGGGATGGACACCTCGGAGGAAACCTCCCCAAGCTTTTCCAGGTTTCCCATTTGCAAGCGTCTTTGGTGAGATTTAAGGGGGGAAATATTTTTCTGGGTTCTATTTCTTACCAAAATCAACCTGTGAAAAAAAAAGGTGTTTTTTTTTTTTATTTTACCACCATGGTTTGGCAATGAAATAGGGATGTTTGAGGAAGTAAATTATCTTCTTTTGAAAAATGTGACTGGTGCAGCAAATCTCGTTGCAAAAAATGTCTTCCTCTGGCTCTCAGAGCTGTATTCACTGAAGTTCGTTATTGGGCTCCAACTAGAAAGTTTAAAATCAGCCTGAAAAACTGAGGTACGAAAGGAAAATGTACAAATTCACAAACCAAAAAAAAAAAACAACCCCGAAACTCTGTCAAAATTTATTTTGCCCATGAAAATCTTTACATTTGATGATTATTTATTTTTCTGATTAAACAAGCTTCCTTCAAGTACTCTTCTGGAAAGTTTTGAATTCACTATACTTGAACTTAGAGTTTTCCTCACCCGGGATAAGCAATCACTGCAGCCTTTCCTATTATATTTTTACTAGGTGTTTCCTGTTGTCCTTGTGAGTCAAGGTGGGGTCTGGCACAACCTTTTCTTCTCTTTCTTCTGCTGTTCTTACTTCACACATTCTTAGAAGTACTTTATTTTCTTGTCATTTACAGTGTAGGAGACCTGTTCAACCTTCCATTAATGGTGATCCAAAAAAAAAAAAAAAAAGGAAAAGTGAGCTAATTTCATATGGAAAAGGGCAAATAATTTCCAGGGTTCAGCACCACAACAGTTCAGTGGGGACTTAATTGGTCTGCAGGGGTTTTGGACTCAAAAGTTGTCACTGAGATGTTTCAATTGTCATGGTCCATGCCCAGATATTTTTCTGTATGAAAGTACTGGGTCTGGCTTGCAAGAATTCAGGGTTGGAATGGTTTAGACTAGAAAAGTGCTCAAGTGCAACCATTCCCTCAGCACTGCCAAGGCCACCACTGACCCATGTCCCCAAGTGCCACATCCACATGGTTTTTAAACCCCTCCAGGTGCGGGGACTCCACCACTGCCTTGGACAGCCTGTGCCAGCGTTGGACAATGGTTCCCATGAAGAAATTTCCCCTAATATCCAGTAAACCTCTCCTAGTGCAACTGGAAGATGTTTCCTCTTGTCCTGTCCCTGTTCCCTGGGAGCTGAGCCCGACCCCCCCGGCTGCCCCCTCCTGTCAGGGACTTGTGCAGAGCCACAAGGGGCCCCCTGAGCCCCTTTCCCAGCTCCCTCAGCAGCTCCTGGTGCTCCAGATCCTTCCTCAGCTCCATTCCCTTTCCTGGACATGCTCTTACACCTCCATGGTGCTGAGGACATTTCCATACACCCTGATTATAAAGCATCTTGAGAAGCAGCACCGTGAACAACATGCTTTGCTAGCGTGGGACAGATAGAATTTTTTCTTCAACACACTGGCTTTGGCAAATTGATGAAGGCAAATCTTTTTGATGGGGGAAAAAAAAAAAGTAGGTTTTCTGGGAAATGAAGAGTTGCATGGTTTCGTGCTTGAGGAGCTGGGGTGGGTGGTTGTATGTGTGCTCCCATCCCACAGGGGATGCCAGCTACGGGAGTACCAGGAAAAGCAGTGGGTGGCAAGTGGTGTTCCTCTCCGTGCCGGCTTTGACAGTCACTGGATGCTGCCCAAGTTTTGCTCTACCCTTATCTGGGGCCAGACACATTGTTCACTGCGACTTCATTTACTGATTTACCCAGACACTCCTTAGAAACCCAGTAGTCAGAGGAGGTGCAGATAGTGGTTTGGGTGTGGGGATGGAAACAGCATTAATGTTTTTTTTCCTACGGACTGAGAAAGCGTGTAATAAAAGTTTCAAAAGTAACCGTGCGCTGAGCAAGGAGCTCTTCCAAGCCGTGTCTGGGAGTGCCAGGTTGCCCCAGGCTATCTTACACTTGATTTTGCCTCATGCTTCAGAAAGATTTCCCTTGTATAAACAATTTTGGTTCTGATTTGGGGGTTTTTTTTTAATGTGCTTCTTTAAAGGAAAACCATCAGAAAGGCGTGTAACATGGAACTCGGTGTCCAGCCGCTCTCTTCGGATTTACTGTATTAACAAAAACCACGGTATTTCCTTTTTGTCAATATACCTGTGCCAGAAAGGAACTACTATTTTATGAAATGCAGTGTTTCATTCAGTGTGACCGCTTAATTTGGGGCAGAATCTCAAGAACGAGCTTGCTCCGTAGGGCACCCAGCGAGGAGAAGAGGCTAGAGCCCAGTTATTTATCACTCAACACGATGGCCAGCCCTTTGGGGTTGTGCACATGCCAGCGAGCTGGGCTTAGCTGGGCGAGGCTGCCCATGGCTGCTGAGACGGGCTCCCAAGGGGTGACTCCTCCTCTGGGGACATCCGTGTGGCCAGGGGCCACAGGAGGTGCGTGTGGGATGGGATTGTTGGCCGTCTGGTGCGGCTGAGGTGGCCAGGAGTTGGCTTCCAAACCTGAGTGCTGGGGGTGGGGCTCGGAAGCCGCACACTGGGCACTTGGGAAGGTTTTCCAATCGCTTGTTCCTTGGACTGGACGCCTGGGTTGGGGTCTTGTCACCAGGACAACTCAGTGCCTGGGGACTTAAGGAACCAACCTCCCTGTTTGAAGATATTTTGCCTCCGTCTTCTTGCTTGCTTGGGTCATTCATGTGCAAACCAGGTTTTTTAGTTAAATTACAGCCAGTTCTTTTTTTCGAAAGAGGTGGTTTTCATGCCCCTCCCCAGATTTACCCGTCTCAGATGGGTGCATGGTTTGCAGGGGAAGTGGAGCAGATCATAGGAAAGTCAACCACAGAGTGACCTCTGTGGGAGCAAATCGGGGGTCGCCAGATAGACCGGGGAGGGGCTTGTCTCACTGAGCAGAGAACAAAAATAATGAGATAAATCTGCTTTAAGAAAAACGAGATTTAAGAAAAAAAAATCCCTTAAAAAAAAAAAATAATTCAAAAGCACAACAACCCCCCAAGTTTTTCTTCCTGAAGAACTTTCTGTGCCGGTTTAAAAAAGGAAACTTGAACAGATCCGGTAAAAAAATCAGTCCGTGTCCCGCGTGTTGTTTAGACCTTACTAGTACAGGTGGACGAGGAGGGCTCGGTGCCAAATACTTTTGGTTTAGAGGGAGTGGTGGGAGTGAATTCTCCCAACCGCTCCTAGAAAGGCTTAACTTTCTGCACACAAATCAATGACAATCTCCGCTTGGCTGCAGACACCCGGGGAGCGACGCTGCCGGATTCCCCGCGCAGCCACGGCAGCCGAGGGGAGGACGAGGGTCGGCACCTGGAGAGGGAAGGTGGGTCAGATGCTGTGTTTTTGGCTTCTGAGATACGTGATTTTTAGTTTTTAACACCCCCTCGCCCCCCCTCCCCGAGCTTTTAGGGTTTTTGCAGGATATTGAGGGGAGGGGAAGGCACTTGAATTTATTGCTCGAAGGCTAATTGTGCTCATGTTGGAAATCTTCGGCGTGTCGTAGCGATCCTCTGTACTAATCTATCGCCATTTACATGCGTTTTTAATTGCTGTTTGAACTCAAACCCGTGAATCTCTGTCTGATTTCTTCCCTTGGTATCTTGAATCTTTACCAAGCCTGGAGATTTTGGCTGTATGTCAACACCTGTACGATACAACCTCTGAGTTCGTGGGGCTTTTTTTTT
>WEIT01011398.1:335278-359404 GCA_013389985.1 Dryoscopus gambensis
GGGGCTTTTTTTTTTTTTTTTTGCAATTCCCGCTTAGTTTTATGTTTATTTTTTTTAGATAGGAAAAGCCAGTGCAAAAACAGATATGCCAGTATGTCCAGCTAGGTAGGCAGAAGAGATCTCATGAGGCAGTTGATTAATATTTAAAATAGAATAGAATAGAATAGAAGAATAGAGTAGAATAGGAATATACATTAATAGAAATATTTTAGTAGACGGAAATATATAATAGATAGAAATATATTTTTATAATAATAGTACAAGATAATACCTATTATATTCCGTTATATATTTTTAATACTTTTGTATTAGTATCTGTGTTGGAAGGAGTTTTTGTTTCAGTTGTTCTTTGCAGAAAGCTTGTGGGAAAAAATCCCATTCTCCCCTTGAATAGTTAAAACGTCTCGGCAGATTTAACGCTGGCAGAGAAATTGTGATTAAAGACATGCTGGGAATCATGGTTGGGAGGAGGTTGATGCTTGGTGCAGGGTTAAGCCCAGCTGAAGCTGACCTGCTCCACGCTGCCCATGCTGCAAGCAGGGCTTGCATGTGAAGGCCACAGGTCCTTCATCTGGAGAACCCCATATCTGGAGCTTGGGTGTAAATCTCAGTCTGTATCGGGAACTTTTTGCTTCTTCACTAGCAAATGGGATGCAGCAGGACAGTGTGTTACACCTAGCTAATCGCTTATATTTTTAACAGCTCCTTCTTGAGATGAAACGCTGTTTCAGCGGCACAAATCCCCTCTCCAGCTCCCCTGACCCCATGTAGGCAATTCCCAGATCCGCGCCGCGGATAAAAACAACAGCGCTGGTTTTGTTTAAGGCTGGGCTGGATGAAAGCAGGAGGGGAGGAATGTGCTCAGCAGAGGAGGAAGCGGCGCTCGGCCATCCCGGCGCTGCTTCCCGGAGCGCGTCGGGTGGACAGAAACACTCAGCGTGGCCTCACGGGGACTGCAGCTTGCTCTGCCCTCAGAAGGGGGATGTGGAAACCCCTTCCAGTTCACTCAGGTGCAGTATTTGGGGGAATGAGGCTGAATAGGACTTTTTTCCTCCTCTCTGCTTGGTGGAAGTGGAATCAGAGAGGGGTTTCTCCTCCTGGGAGGGTTCTGATGTTGGTGGGTCTGTCCGAGAGCTGTTTGCAGGGTGTGATACCATGGGCATGGCCAACCCTTTGTGCCTTCAGCATCTCCAGCACCCCACACCAGAGAGGAAGCCTTTTTCAGGCTTCTCGGCACATATCCTGGTGTATCCACACCAGGACGGCCCAGCAAGACTCCTGGAAGGGTAGAGGAGATGCTCTGTGGTTTCTCCCTGGTCTTCCAGTGCCTTCTATCACTCTCACCACTGCAGCAAGGACTTTTCAAACCCCTACTCCAAAACAGGCAGCGTTTAACACTGACTTTTTGCCTGTGCTTGGCACTGTTTACTTCAGGTGCCAGGCAGTGAGGAGTCAGACCCGGCGTGTTTGAGCGCTGAGCAAGCATTAGCTGGAGAAACCTGGGATTTTCCAGCGAGC
This sequence comes from Dryoscopus gambensis, assembly GCA_013389985.1. NCBI lineage: Eukaryota > Metazoa > Chordata > Aves > Passeriformes > Malaconotidae > Dryoscopus > Dryoscopus gambensis. Next base: position 336,797 of record WEIT01011398.1, read on the forward strand.
CCGAGGCTGTCCAGCACCTAACTCCCAGAGCCTCCTTTGAAATTCCTCCTCTAATTAATAAATAAGTAGCAAGTTTCACTGACATAATTTCAGAGCTATTGCTCTTAATTAAATAACAAGTTATTAAAATAGTTTCAAAACTGGAGTCTTCCCTGCCCAGTTTGTAGTCCTGGTGTTTTTCCCATTAAGTGTCCCTGGTGGAATGCCTTTGTACACTTGGAACTAATTAGAAAAGGTGAAGGATCTCAGACCGCAGAGAAACGTGATATTATTGAGTGTGTGTGTATGATCCTGGAAATCAGGCAGTGATGGGGGGACTCCTCCCTGCCCCTGCCAGTGCCTCTGCCTTCCTGGCAGGATGGAGATGGGAATATGGAATCATGATGGGTCTCATCTCTGTGGTGTTATTCCCATTAATATTCGTATTATTTTTTATATATATATATATAAAAAAGTATTTTGTTTCAACACAATATATAATATATTTATACCCGTATACTGTATTTTTTTGTGTAAAATACATATTTTAAATTTCTGTACAATATATAAACTAATGTATATATAAAATATGCTATTACATTGGCATTTGGTGTTGGAGAAGGGGCAGCCAGCACCCAGCTGCACCCTGCTGCAGGTCAGGTCAGCGACGTAGCTGCACAGTTTATTTTCCTTTGCCTGAGAGAGCTTTAGTGATGAATAGAGGGAGGGGATCCGAGGCTGGGATGCTTATGCCAAGAATGATTTGGAGGCCTCTTTATATTAGTCAGAGCTTTTTTATTCCTTACTGGAAGCCCGAGAGGAGCTGTGTGCCTGATGGCAACGTTGCTCACAGGTCTGCATGGTTTTCAAGTATCACTCATGCGAGCAGTTTGCCTTAATTATGGATTTATTTCTCGCTGCTCTTGGATTGCTTTCTTCCCTTTTCCTCAGAAAGATGGCCGTGCACCTGAGGAATGGGTGTGTGGTGGTCCTGAGTGACTTTTTTTGGGGTGGGCGAAAGGACGCCATATCCCAGCTGTTGGTTTTGCAAGGGACTTGATGTTCTTGGCAGCTGCGGAAGAGGAGGAGGAGAAGGAGGAGGGAATGTCCACACCGTGAAGTCTCCGTGCTGTCTCCGTGTGGGTTCAGGCAGATGCTGGGACCATCAAATGACTTCCACCTCCCGGGGAGAGGCAGCAGCCCAGCACTGCTGGCCCCCACCCTGCCCCGCCTAGCAGGGAACCAGTTTGGGAAGTGCCTCCGTGTTGCCCGTGGATGAGCCAGCCCAGGAGGAGGAAGGAGACCACTTTGGATTGAGGTCCTGGCACTGCTGGGAGGAGGCAGGGTGGAGGGATGGAGACCAGCCAGCTTCCTAACTATGCAAACAACCCACACCCATGTTCAGTGTTTATCCCTGCCGAGCCCGTCACCATGGTATCTGGGCACCTTTTGCCAAGGTGAGTTGAAGCTGATGGAGCAGATCCTCAGCCAAACCCCAGGCTCTCTAGGCATGTGCCTGGGAGGTCTCCTAGATCAGCTGGATCTTCCAGAGCTACTGCTGCTGGGATAATCCCAATCATTTTGCTGCTGCCTTTGGACCCCCTGCTGCTACCTGCCCCGTCCCTGGCTGACTCCTGTTGCCATGAGCTCCTCCAAACAGGTGCATCCTCACCTCTGCCATGGCATTCCCTTATGCCGTGTCACACCATGGTGCCAGGTGGGTGGCTGGAGAGGTGGATCCACAGCCCTCTATGCTGGCACTGCTGCCTTTATGCAAAATTTGGGCCCTCTCTCCACCCTGTCGCTCTGGGAAAGGAAGAGGAAGAGAAGAGAAGGAGAAGGAGATGGAGAAGGAGAAGGAGAGGAGAAGGAGAAGGAGAAGAGAGGAGAAGAAACTGGAAAAAGAGAAACAGCAAAGAGGGAAGAAAAGCAAGAGCATATTTTTTCTGCAAGTCTATTTAGCTGGAAAAAGCCCAAACATTTTTTGTTACCAGTGCTGAGCAATTTCAAAATGGGAGCTGTCCCCTCCTGCCTTACCAGCAGGTCACTGCCCTGGCCGCGCACTGAGAGGGTGTGAGAGGAGATAAGCCACATCAGCTCCTCCCTGTCTCCTGTCTCCAGTGTCCCTCCAGACCTTCTCCCCAGCCTTGCAGGAACACAGACTTCTGGTGCAGCTGCCTTCCCTGCGCAGAAATAATCATTCAGGGGATGAGGCTCAAGGCAGCTGTGGATGGATTTGGTGGCTTCCTGTTTCCAAGCGGCTGCCCAGCGATTGCATTACGGCTGCTGCTGCAGTCTGTGCCGAGGGACTGAGTGCCAGCTGAGAGGGGGCTCTGGAAGACCACCTCAGCTGGGATTAGTACCTCCATGCCACAGCTGGATGCTAAAAAGGGATGGACTGTGAAAGAAATGGGTCGGATTTGCTTTCCTTTGTTGTAGAATGATTTGGGTTGGAAGTGACTTTAAAGATCGTCTATTCCACGCGCCTGAAATGGGCAGCAACACCTTCCACTATCCCAGGTTGCTCCAAGCCCTGTCCAGCCTGGCCTTGGACGCTTCCAGGGATGGGACATCATCACTTCCAACTCTCACTGCCTTCTGTCTTTAGGGAGGTCTTTCGCTTCATGTTGAATTTATGGATGGGGCAACCTCCTCCTTAGACAGAAGGCAGATCCCAGCCTCTTCAAGGTTCTGGGAGGCTTTGGGAGCTGCAAGGGAACATGAGAACCTCTGAGGGTTGTTATTTACATCTGGGCCCAGGCCTGGTTTACTTGGGGCAATTTATACCCTCTTAGTCATGTCTGAAGAGAAATTAAAGCGATTAGCTCCTCTGAGCCCTAATTTCCCTGGATGTAAAGTAAGTCAGTAGTTGCATTCCATGAGTCTTGGTCTGGCTTTGAGAGGTCTTGGAGATCCTCTGGATACAAAGTGGTAAAATGAATGCTAAGTGTTGTGTGGAAAGAGGATGACAGATTTTATGCTTGTGGCTGCAACAGAGGAGTCAGGTTGCAATATTCCAACCTTTCCACTGCGCACATGCACTTTCCAAACAGTTTTGTTGCAATTAATTACAGTGCAATTAAAGCAGAACGACAGTGCTAACTAAGGGCAAAATCTTGTGAAACAAATGGTGTTTGGGCTGATTTTGTAATTGCTCCGGGTTCCCCAGATACAAATTACAGTGTCAGGGCTCCTGATTTATGGCAGAGCAATATACACACAGATAACTCCGGCCAAGAGCTTCCTGCGTGGGCTGCAGGTGCAGAGGTCCATGTCCCATCAGTTCTCCTTGTTGCTGACCCATGAAGGGTGGGCTCTCTTTGAACTGTGCCTTGGCCAGCAGGACACAGGTGGCACCAGCCATCTCTCTCTGCCTCATCCCCAAGGCTTCTCATGAGGTTTCCTCACCGGGGAGGTGTCGGTGCTGTTCGGGGTGCAGCTCCATTCTGGGCAGAGGGATGCAGCCATGAATGGGGACGTGGTGGTCAGAGGGATCCCATTCATCCGTGGTGGTCCAGCTATGGCAGGACATGGCTGATGATGCGGGAGCATGTCCTAAGAAGGGCAGTGGAGGTCAGGAAGCATCTGGAGCACAAATCTGATCAAGAGCAGCTGAGGGAGCTTGGGTTGGTCAGCCTGGAGAAAAGGAAGCTCAGGGGGGACCTTCTGACTCTACACAACTCCCTGACAGGAGCGGGCAGCCAGAGAAAGTCAGGCTCTGTTCCCAGGGAACTGGGACAGGGCGAGAGGAAGTAGCCTCAAGTTGTGCCAGGAGAGGTCCAGGTTGAATACTGGGAAATTTTCTTCACAGAATGGGTGCTCAGGCATTGGCAGAGCTGCCCAGGGCAGTGGTGGCACCCTCATCCCTGGGGAGATTTAAAAGCTGTCTGGGTGCGGCACTTGGGGACGCGGGTCAGTGTTGGGCTGGGCAGTGCTGGGGGAATGGTTGGACTTAACAGCGTTTTCCAACCTGAATGATTCTGCGGTTCTACTGAGTGGTTTAGCCCTTGGGTCCCAGCCTTTAGGTGCTTGCAGAAGGTCCCCAGGAGGGTGAACGGGCGAGGCTTGGCATTGCTAAATCACAGACAGAGCCTGCTGCTCGATCCCTCTCGGTCTGTCCGGTGGGGCCGTAGTAAACCACGATGGATCAGCTGGGGAAGGTGACCTGCAGAGGGAGCACAAAGAGGTTGTGCCCTTACCTGCTTGTCCAAGGGGTACCAGTCATTTTGTTTCATGGATTGGTTTCCTCTGCTCCTGTTCCCAGCCGTACTGGGAATATCACGCTTTGTTTTCGTCCCTCTCCAGATTAGAGAACTGGAGTGGGTGTTTTCTCACCTGTAATTAAAAGGAGTGAAACTGTGACTTTTTAGCGAAGAAATCATGTGTTGTGAGTTTTTAGAGATTATTAGAGTTAAAGCATTTCAAGAAATAAACAAAAAACCAACAAAAAAACCCCAGGTAATTCAGATATCACTACCTGGAGTTTAAAAATAAGTGAGGCAAGTTTCTGAAAACGTCAAGGGATTGAGCAAAAAATGAGATGAGCTTAAAGCATCAGTTCTTATGATTAAGCCCTTCTGTGTTCATTTTTTACCCATGGGGTTTGGGCTGTGAGTTGATGTTCCAGTACTGCCATTAACCTACTTGGACACACCAAGGGCTCCCCATAGGGTCATGAAATAAAATCATATAAACACAGAACTGTTTTTTGGAAGGGACCTTCAAGATCACCTAGTTCCAGCCTCCCCCAGGACAGGGACACAGACAGCTTCCACTACCCCAGGCTGCTCCAAGCCCCATCCAGCCTGGCCTTGGACACTGCCAGGGATCCAGGGGCAGCCACAGCTGCTCTGGGCACCCTGTGCCAGGGCCTGCCCACCCTCACACACAGCAATTCCTTCCCAAGATCCCATCCAGCGCTGCCCTCTGGCACTGGGAAGCCATTCCCTGTGTCCTGTCCCTCCAGGCCTTGGCCCAAGTCCCTCTGCAGCTCTCCTGGAGCCCCTTGAGGCCCTGCCAGGGGCTCTGAGGTGTCCCTGGAGCCTTCTCTTGTGCAGGTGAGCACCCGCAGCTGTCCCAGCATGTCCTCATAGGAAAATATTCAGCCATGGAGTGCTAATCTGTTCACCAGCCACCACAAAATCCTGTGGTGCTCACAAACATCCTTTGCTGTGGGTCTCAGGTGTACCTGGAAAACCAGGGTGGTTCCACCACCCCAGCTGAGGATTGGAGTTGAGCATCTTCCTGCAGCAGGTGTTGGGTGCCAGGGCTCCCCGCAGCACATCCCACCATCATCTGGGCTCCTGCTCTGAATACTAAATCCTGAGACAGAGAGAAGGAGCCCGAACGCTGATTAATTTGAGCCTGCGCTGCTCTTATCCTGGTTTCAAAGTAATTGTCTCTCTTGTCCACAATTTTCTCTCCTTACATTTCACTGCATATTTATTAGGTTTTTGTGAGGCTATCTGCAGCCACATTAAACCAATTTACTTCTTGAAATGTCTGACCTTTGATCTTCCAGCCACTGCCTTTCGGAGCCAGAAAAAGAGCCTTTAATAACGTGTCACATGAAAGGCTGGCTGCAGAGCCTGTCACTTGCACACCCCAACTCCAGTTAATAAACTATCGGATGAATCAATTATTGCCTCATAATTGTTACCTATATTTCTGTGCTAAACAGGAAGAGTATTTGCCCTCTCTTCTCCCAGTCGCTTTGTAAGGCGAATGCATGCAAACAGCTATAGCTAATATTTCTCAAAAAACATCCTCAATCTTTGTGTCCAGTTCTGATCTTGGCTGATCTTGGCAGACGTGGGGGGGTGGGTTGCAGAGACATTAGACTACCGGCGTGCATCTCATTTTAGGAGTCCCTGCAGCATCCCCGCGTGCTGTGTCTCCTGAGCCCCTCCAGCTGCCCTCTGCAGCAGGCACAGGAGAGGAGAGGGGCTTTTGTGGGTTGCAGAGTGCTTTGCTGGGGGTATTTCGGCTGTTTTCCAGGCAGCAGCAGTGAGGCAGGGGTGTGCCTGGGCTTCATCATCACAGCACGGTTGGAAGCTGCCACCCCAGTGACTGCACTCCTCACCCTCACCTCCCAGCACCCCGGGCACCTCCTGGTGCTCTTGTGCATCAGGGCTAGGAGCTTCTGCCTCACTGCTGAAGGACAGGCATCATCCAGGGGTGATGCCTCACCTCCTGACCCATGGAAAGGACAGGCTGGGGACAGGACCCCTTCCAGTGTGGGGCTGGCACTACTGGCACAGCCAGCTCCCCATGATGTGAGTCAGGGCAGCTCACGTCATGGTCTTGGCTGCATCCAGCCACACCACGTACCTTTTATTTTGCTTTCCAGTTATGTAGTTGGAGTGTCAAGTATGTTATCTCTTGCTGCTACAGAGCCACAGAGCTCTTGGGGGGTCCCTGGGAAAAACAAGAGGCAGGTGTGGCCGAGCTGGTGTTGAAGTCAGGACTTGGGGATGGAGCTGGTGGGATGCAGTGTAGCTCCCGTGGGGTCTCTGCAGCCTCTGCACACAAGACACTGCTGCCCTGAACCCCAAGAAGACACTGGGGTCCCTTTTTTGAGGCTGCTGGCTCTCTGCACCTGGTTTGGGCTGCTGTTGGGTAGGATGAAGAACATTTTTCAGGTCCTCATGGAAGCCAGAGCATCCATGAGGCCCCAGGGCTACAAGGAGCCCTCTGCTCAGGCAGTGGGGCTTTGCTCAGGCTTTGGGGAGAGGTATCCCTAGCAATCCCAGCTGCCCTGGTAGGGGCACATCCCTCCCTCTGCTGCTGAAATCAGCAGCGAGGCTGGGTGTCACAGGGGTGGAACGGTGAAGTTTAAGCACAGCAATTACAGTTTCTGCCACCTGCAAGGTTTTCTGGTGCATTGCTCTGGAACAGCGTCTTGCCCAGGAGCTCCATTTCACTCCCAGTGACGTCTCTCCAGGGCAGGAGCAGGCAGCTGTCCAGAGGGTACAGATCCATCCTGGAGGTGGCCTTGGCAACGCACTTCAACATCCATGTATTATTTATTTTCCCTGACTCTTTTAATCCCTTACATAGTTGCTTAACAGCACCAGCCTTTCACAAAGGGGTGGAGAAGGGCTGAAAAGTGCAAGAGGCAACCCAGGTCTTCTCCCTCTGCTTTAATCTTCCCAAGGTGACTTCTCACTTGCCATATGGGGAAGGGACGTGCTCCTGATGTCCCCAGTCTGCAAAACACCACAGCAGTGAGCAGAAGCAAAGTCTTGAGTTTCAGGGGGAGGAAAGACCATCTGCATTGCTCTCTGGCACATCTGTGCTGATTTGGCTCTGTGAGGACTTGGTTTCAAGCTTGTAGGATTCAGCCTCTTCAGAAAGGCTGGGATTAATTGCTGAAATGAGGAATGCTAAAAGCTGGGTGAAGAAGAGGTGGAGAGAAGGAAGGAAGCATGAAAACACTCTGGGTTGATGATTCCTTGTGTCAGTCTCGAGTTTATTAACACTCATGGTTAAGATTGTTCTGTAGGAGATCATCTGCTGGGCTTTGCCTGCCGTGGGTGCTGGGGGAGGTAGAATGAGCCTCACTGGGGAATCATAGAACCATGGAGCTGTTTAAGTTGGAGAAGCCTTCCAAGACCGTGGAGTCCAACCATGCCCCCAGCACTGCCAAGGCCACCACTGACCCATGTCCCCATGTGCCACATCCACATGGCTTTTAAATTCCTCCAGGGATGGGGACTCCACCACTGCCCTTAGTAGCCCATGTCAGGGCTGGACAACTCTTTCTATGAAAAAATTCTCCCTAACTTCCAACCTAAACCTCCCCTGGCACAGCTTGAGGCCATTCCCTCTCCTCCTTTCCCTGTTCCCTAGAAGCAGAGCCCGACCCCCCCAGCTGCCCCCTCCTGTCAGGGAGTTGTGCAGAGCCACAAGGGCACCCCTGAGCCTCCTTTTCTCCAGCCTGAGCCCCTTTCCCAGCTCCCTCAGCTGCTCCTCATCAGACTTGTGCTCCAGACCTTTCACTTTGTAGGTTTCAAAGCAAATCTCAAATTTGAGATGAGATTCAGATGGTCCTGAAGACCTTAATAGGCTTTCGTGAAAAAAATAAACGTGCCAAACCAGACCTTACTCTCTTCATTGTTGATTGCATTTTGGGTAGAGGCACTTAATCTACTTTCCAGCTTTAGTCCTGACTCACACCTTGATTCCTGCTTCCTGAGGCAGGTAAAAAGTCATGATCAGGCACACATTTTATTCAGGACTGTTTCCAAGTTAAGCTTCGGAGAGGAAGTTAGCCTGGAATAAGATAGGGATGGGGAGAAGTACCTGTGTTAGTCCTGGCCATGGAAAGCCACATGACCACACTGACATGGAAGTCCTGGAAGCCCCTGCAGAGACTTCCACCTTGGCCTTGGGTGTCTCAGAAAGCAGCACTTTGCTTTCCCCCATTCCACCGAAGAGAGCCCTGGCATTTGGGTTGGTTCTCCTTAAAATGTTGCCATCACTTCTGCCTCTTTTGCATTCAACATCCTGGCAAGAGCATGCCAGCCAAGGTGCTGTGCATTATTTTCCAGCCCTAAATTCATGAATGCCTGGCTTGTGGCCCCCACCGTACCCTATCCAGGTGGGCAAGGAGAAATTCGAGCCTTTTTGACCTTCAGCTTTCCTCCTTGGGAGATGAAATTAATACTCCCTGCCATACCTTGGAGGGATGCTGCTGGGATTAATTAGTTAATAGAACAAATCTCACTTGCCTGCCTCCGTGAGGGCAACCATTGTGTGGCTGAGTCTAACATTCACCTTTCCAATGACCACAGGGGACTTTGGGTCTCTATGGCTGGGATTTTGCCACCACTTGGGCGGGAGCATCCTGTGGATCCTGCCAGGACCCACCCCTTGGGTGGCAAAGGGCTGAGGCTGTTGCAGGGATGCTGCGGATGCCTCCCTGCAGCCCCACACCGCATAATTCCAGGCTCGCAGTGCTGCCTCTGCAAAGGTAGATTTGGTTTCTATTAATAAGGGGATAATAGCACGGGAAACCTGACTGCAGGATGGCCCATGCCCAATTACTGCGGTCGCTGGGCTACAGCAGCCGCTTCCCTGCAATTATCCCACCGCGCGCCAGCACAGCACAGCCCTCTGCTTTATTCTTAGCAACAGAGCCCCGGGCAAGGTCAGGGGGGTCCCTGCAGCGAAAGTCTCTGGGTGGGGGATGCAGGAGTTGAGATGGGGGATGGCAGAGCCACCTCGGTGTCACCTGCCGGAGATGGGGCTGGTAGGGACGACGTAGAAATGATGCCCCCCCTGCCCTGGAATATGCAGCCATGAGGCTGGCAGCAAAGCAATGCTCTGTTTTGTCCTTGTCCTGAGCCAGGCGGTGCCAGGGGAGTCCTGGTAACCCTCAAGGGGCGCATTGGTTACTGTGGGGTCGTAGCAATCAGCCTCATTTTTTGGGGAGGCACGAAATTCGCAATCCAGTCAAAATTCTGGGGTGGCCTTAGCCATGCTGTGTTAACACTTGGACTTGATGATCTTAGAGGGCTTTTCCAACCTAAACGAGTCTGCAGTTCTATGATTTAAGGCTGGATGCAATGCTTGGTCTTGGTCCCAGTGTGAAATGGGTTGTGTGGAAGCTCTACCAGTCTGCACCCACTGGGAATTGGCCTGTCCAGCTTAGCAAGCCCACAGTGAAATCAGAGGTAGGAAGGGCAGGGGATGGTCTGGGAACTGAGATTTGGGAAACCCAGGGTGAATTTCCTTTCCAGCACATTCCCTATGCATCTCTGGGGAGCCGCTGTCCTTCTTCATCCCTCAGGTGGGTATCCATAAACATGGTTACTGGCTTGGCAAGAGGGATGCAGTGAGAAGAGGTGCATTCCAGACAGGGAGATGCTGAAAGCCAAGCTACCCAAATCACTCTGAAAATGTGGAAGACCCTTCCTAAACTTGTGTTGGCTGTGGAAAAAAGATGAATGAAAAATATGTGTCGAGGATAAAAAGTGGTGCTTAAAGGGCAGGAGTAAAGCCTTTCTGTGAGAAAAGTCCAGCTCAAGCCTGTGCTGTTTCAAATTAAGTTTTTGGTTTCCTAGAGGCAGCAGACAATGGTTCACTCAATTCTCTCCCCACTGTCATTAAAACTCAAGTGTGTTGTCTGGATATAGTATTTTGCCCTACCTTAAGAGCTCTAATCTTTTTAGGACCATTTCTTGCCGCTATCTGCAGACACTCGAAAGCTTTCTCAACCGCGGAGTGAAATACAATCCCTGTCTTGGGGAGCTTTCCCTCCCCTTTGTCTTCTGCACAGACAGAGGGAAAATTACCACTTAACAAATCTGCCAGGTCTGAAATTTTCTCCCCCCCTCCTTCACCCCTTTTGCAGCTATCATTTGTCGGGGGTTGCTTTCTCCCAGTGCCATCTGCCTTTTGCAGGGAGATGGCGAGGAGCGTTTTATTGTTTGCCGAACAATTCCCTGCAATTTGCTGTTCGCTATTTCTTTCGGGCTCCTTTAATCCTTTTTTTCACTTGCCGCTGCTTATTTTTAGCTTGCATGCCATTTGTGTTTGTTCCCCAAAATTGTTTATATTTTTAAAAGCCTCACTTTGTTGGTACTTTTTTTTTTTGAGTGTCCCCTCTTGCATGCAAAACCTTCCCTACCCTGTCCTTTCACCAGCACCATGCTAGGCTGGGTGGTAGGTGTGACAGGCTGTCATCCCAGCTTCTCTGACTATCCCTGTTTTCCCCTGGAATCCCACTCTTTTTTCATGCCCGCATCATTTTGGTTTTGTCCCGTGAAAATCCCAGCTGAACTGTGGAGGTGCCAGGTGATGCCACCAGCCCAAACCCTGCCAATCCCAACTCTTTCTGGGTGATTTACTCTGTCCTGGTGCACACCAACGTCCCCTGGCTTTGCCGGGGGCCAAAACACTGCCAGTAATGGGCTGAGTCCCGCGGCTGCTGGGCTGGTGCCACCAACCATGGGAAGTGGGCACAACATTCAGCACATGGCAGCCACCTGGCATATGGGATTCACTCAATAGTTTGGGCTGGAAGAACCTTAAAGGTCCTCTAGTCCAACCCTCCTGCCATGGGCAGGGACACCTTCCACTATCCCAGGTTGCTCCAAGCCCCATCCAACTTAATCTCGAACACTTTCAGAAATGGGGCAGCCACAGCTTCTCTGGGCAACCTGTGCCAGAGTCTCACCATCCTCATCATGAAAAACTTCCTCGTATCTAATCTAAATCTCCTCTTCCTTAGTTTAAAACCTTTATCCCTTGTCCTGTCGCAACACCCCTGCTAAGAAAAGTTTGCCCCCATCAGAGCCCATGGGGTGGCGTTGACCTGGAGCCCCTCTGAGCTTTAGGCTGCCTAAGTCCTTGGGACAAAGCTGAGCCTTAGATGAGGGCTAGTTCAGGCTGATAGTCTAGACAGAGGGCTGAGCTGGGATTTAGAAAAGCTAACACCAAATTTTGGCTCTGCCAAGGGCTTCATCCATGGCCTTTGCAAATCATCAGGTCTCCCTGTTCCTCTTTTGTACAAAACCGGCCATCTCTTTTCTCCCACTGTTTCTTCAGAGCACAAGCATTTAGGAATGGATTATTCCTTCCTTGGTCTCACTTACACAGTGCCTTTAAGGGAATGAGCATCCAGCTTGTAGCCGTAAGACACTGGTGTAGTTTAAATGGTCACTACAATTAATAGCAATAGTAATAATAACAGTAATTGCCATCATAGTAGTAGTAATAGTAATAATAATAACGATAATAAAACCTTGCCCAGCAGAAACTTAGTCAGATCTGAACATGCTCCGAGCCATCATCGGTAAACAATAATATTGGATATTTTTATTTCCTTGCTTGTGTGTGCACTGGTAGGGCTATGCCTCGCTCCTGTTGTTCAGTGCTGCAGCTGGAGAATTAAAATCCATCTTTTCTCCAGCCCACTCTCAGGATTCAGAAATGAGAGCAGGACTTTGTTATCTGTACAAACATCTCCTGATCTGCCCCAATTGATTGCCCTGAGGGCAAGTAACCACGTCCAGCATGACCCCCTTGCTCTTGAGCTACCCGAACTGTGTGTGCTGTGCCAGCCAGGAATATATATTTCATTTGTCCCTGGTGGTCCTGTCTCCTCCCTCGTTAATATTGCAACAACCATTCCTCCCTGGGAGCACCACCTGGCCCCAGGAAGGCTTTGAGCCTCCCTTTTTTTGGGCAGAGGTACATGGTAACTCTTCTAGCTCCGTCCTCCCACAGTCTTGAAGCCACTGCCTTTTTCCTCAGAAAGTAGATTTTTCACAATCTTTTTTTTTTTTTTTTTTTACATGAACAGGTGAAGTTATGTTGGAAAAACAACTTGAATTTCCTGACCTCAGAAATTATTAGGAATAGATCTGGAGACACTTTCATTTTGCTGCTTTTTTTTTGCTTTTCCTGGAGGTGCAACCCCAGAGCTGCATCTTTAATTGCTGTTTGCATGAGCATTACAGAAAATGCACTGTGGTTTAGGGGGAAAAAAGCAAGTGGGATCTCTGTTAATAACCAACACATCTCGCTGCCGATATCTCAGACCAAGAGAACAGTGTTATTTCTCCTGTCTCCTAATAACAAACTGATTTTCTCTGTTGTCTTTCAACATCTGATGAGTTCTTGTTCCCATTTCCCTTTAATAAGTGCTATTTTGATTCCATTATTACTCAATAGTAAAATCTTTTCCCGGCGACTTTACCAGAAGTAGATTTACAGCTGTGAAAATAAGCTTGGGCATGATGAGATCTTGTCGTTTTATTATCTATTAAGTGCCTCGCATGACTTTGTCGTTATCGAAATGTAATTATGCATTTAAATAGTTCCATCATCTCTGTTTTTCGGTTTGTTTGTTGGGTTTTTTTTTCTTTAGGGGGGAAATCATGAAAAAAACTCCAAAACTGATGCTTAATAGAACTCAAAATATGAATGCCACTGACTTTGCTGGCTTCTTCCAGGGGAAGGGCAGAAACTACCGTGCGCAGCGACGGTGTGGATCTGCTCGGGGTGATGTTCATGTTAAGACACATCTTTGGTTTGGGTTCTTTTTTTCCGCCGTGCGCATGGAAAAAGCCGACATTTCCTGGTTTGAGATACGGTATTTACTGATCCTTGCGGGGCGCTGGATGTTAATTGTCGTCGGAGGTTCTGGGCGTGGGCGAATCATTGTATAATGCCCACACCCTTCGGGTGGCTTAGGGCGCGGCGTTGTCTTTGCCTCACCGTGCAGTTCTAAGATGTATTATTACCCAAAAGCAACACGCCCTTCCGTGCTTCTTTTGTTTTTATTAGGGATTGCTCTGAACCAGCGCTCCCAGCACCTGGCAAAGCCGCTGCTGGATGTGCAGCTCGTAACTTAGGCTTGCCCAGACTTCCCGCTGGGATTCCCTGCGGAGCAACTCTCACCGCTGGTGCTTTGGGGTGGGAGTGGGCCAACTGGGGCACCTCCATGGGCTTGATGGCTTCTAACCAAAGGCATCTGGCATGGTTGAAGACCACCAGGGACTTGGGCTGGCCTTATCTAGGCTGAGCTCCCAGATGGCGTTTACATAGACAAAGCTTTCCGTGATGAGTAGGGGTGAGAGATGGAGAGATGGGAAAGTATTTCTGTCCGAAGTGGACAGGGCAGGAGAGGATTATCCCTTTGCAGAGGACTTGCAGCCTGATCCCTGTTTTGGGCACTTTGGCTGGAGATGCCCCATGCAAGGGCTTTTGAATCAGTGAGCTGCTCCTCCTCCGTTTCCCAACCTCCTGGCAGCTGCCCAGCCACTTCTCCCACGTGGTGCAGGTCCTGATGGTGGCCAGCACAACCAATTCTTTGTTCAAATAGAGCCATTTCTTTCAAACTGTCTAGTGAAGAGGTGTCCCAGTGAAGAGCCCACTTCATACATCCCCATGTGGCCTTTTGCAGACACACACCGCAGATGTCACATCTTCTCCACGCTGGCACAGCCACCGTGATGACTCTTCCACCGTCTCCACCTGGACAGCCCTCAGCTGTCACCGTGGTGTCAGTGGTGACAACCCGTCAGAGATGACCTCTTTGTTCACCTTTAGGTTGCTGCCACCTTCTCCAACCACCCAGTTTTCCTTCTGTGAAGAGTTTTATTGCTTTCTTTTGCCTGGAGCAGGGAGCCATATTTAAATGAAACACATCCAAGGCAAACTTGCGGAGAAGTCTCACCTTTCCTGTGCCGCATGATTGAATAGGGGGGCAAAGATGCAACCCCCTTATTAGAGTAATATAATATTCCATCTCAAATAGGAACCAGAGATGTTTTAATGATTGGGCTCATTAGGTGGACTTTCCACTTAAAGTGTCTGTCTGGCAATTAAGTCTGGAAAAAGCATGACTGATGACCACACCTTCTGTGACTTAATGGGGAGTCTGAAGGCTGATCTTATTATCACACTGATACAGTCTGTGATAAAAAAGAATTTAAGATACTCTCCAGAGATTTATTTGCCCATTAGGAAACTGCCAAGAGAAGGTTAAGGGAACTCGTAAGGTCAAAGCTGAACAGAGGAAAGTACTAAACACTTGGGATACAGGTGGGCTAAAACAGGAGGACACGATTTCCACTCTTGGCTCCTCTACTGACCTGTTCCATGGCCTTCACCAAGTCACTTTCTTCCTGTGTTTTTTTCCAGTGTGAGTGGTCATCACCTTGTTGGGCCCTGTGGTGGCCCTGCAAATACTTGATGGAACAGTCCCATATCTTTGTCTCAGTGACACAAGTCCCTGCTGCCATCCACTGCTGGATGAGCATGTGGAAAAAGTGGTGCGGAGTGGAAGGAAGCACATACAGTCAGGAGGAAAGTGATGGTGATTAGGGCAGGGAGATGAAAAACAGCAGAATTTCTGTTCTCCTCCAAAACGATCCTCATGGGTCCTCAGTGATTCCCTCACCTATTCTGTCTGCTTTAAAACATGACCTGCTGTAATATTTTACTTAAGCCTGGTGTTTAATGGACTGGAACTTATTGTAGAGCTCACTGTGCTGGCTTCAAACCTCCTGTTGGGTACCATTTTACTGACATTAGCTTGCCATACCTTGTCAGTGATTTTAACTCTGCCGATGGGTTGAATGCCCCAGGATAGAGGAGCCATCTCTTCTGGCTTTGTACTTCACTTTAGCTTCCTTAAGTACAGTGGGGAGAGATAATTCAGCCAAATACGTTTTAGTACAAAGTGGAGGTTTTGATGACAAAAGAACTACTCAGCATCTGGGTCAGTTTTGTCAGATGAATGGTGGAATTGTGAAAAAATTGAAGCGCTTCATTTCAGCATCTACAAAGTGAAAGTCTTGACTTTCACAGGCAGCATGATTTGTTTAACTCAAGGTTTGCTGTGTTTTTGATTAAACAGATGCCTGGAATTTAGGAAAACATTTTGTTTCAGGCTGAGCAAGTCAATTTTTAACATTTTTCAGTTCCGGAAAGGAGAAGCCCTCCTCACTCCCATCCTTCTTCTCCTGAACAGCCTCCTCCACTTCCCTCTGTATCCTTTGCAAGGTGGTCTTGCCAACTCCAGCCCTGTCTCTTCCATTAGAAAAACAACGAGTCCCAGACTTCTCTTATCATCCTTCCACTTTGTCTTCCCTCTGTGCCAAATAGAGTGTTGGGAGTCAGTCTCCCCCCGCCCAATACTACTTAGATTTGTGTGGAAACTAAATAATTGAATATAAAGGCATTTGCTCTATGTCTTTAAGGAATCCTTTTGAAGTTGACTCTTTTGACCTTCAAGGCCCTGAATAATTCTTTCCTTCTCCGTTTTCCTCCTCTTTGTTGTTCCTCGCACTCCTGTAATCTTCTCTCCTGCCTGCTTCCTTCACCTCCTCCCACCCTGCTCCATGACTCCGGTTATCTGCTCCCTGTGTTTGAAGCACTTGGTGGCTGGTGCAGCCAGCAATCCTCCTCTGCCCCACAAGCCTTCGTCTTGCTCCTCTCTGCGAGGAGCCTCTCCTGCCCACCCTGTTCTCTCCAGATGGTGTTTTACCTGCAGTCTTTCCACCCCTTGAATTGCTTTTTTTATTTCCCTCCCATTGGGAAATGTTCAATTAGGGGACCTGCCTTAATCTTCGGGCTGGCCAAGTGCAATAAGTCCACCCACAGCTTTCAGTAGGGGATGGGCTCCCTTCCCTCTCTGGACAGAAGTAGGTCTCCACCCTCCTTTGCTTATGGCCTTGTAACTGTGTGGGGTTCCTCAGCTGGCTCCATACCGTGTCCATCCCCACTGGCTTCTCTGCTGGCCTCCTGGTCTCCCCGCAGGTGGTTGTTGGGGTTGTACGTTCCCACGCTGCCCAGCACGCAGTGGGGTCCTGCATCCCCTGGCCAGACTCTGCCATTTGCAGAGTTTGGAGTGACTCAATTAAAGAGGTTTCAGACAGTGGAAAACAAACAAACAAACAAACATTTAGGTAGTATGTAAGAATTGCTAGAGAGTCTCAGTTTTACAACTTCAGGGAATGGTTTTCTCTGTTTTGCCAGGAGTTGCAGCATTCCTGGGGTGAATAGGAGGACTCAGCTGACCTGTCACAGAATCATAGATTGGTTTGGAAGGGACCTTTCATCATTCCCACCCCCTGCCATGGGCAGGGACACCTTCCACTATCCCAGGGTGCTTCATGTCCTGTCCAACCTGGGCCTTGAACATTTTCAGGAATGGGGCAGCCACAGCTTCTCCGGGCACCCTGTGCCAGGGCCTCACCACCATCAGTATAAAGAATTTCTTCCTTCTTTCTGGCTTCAGTGGGACAAGCAGTCTTCTTCCTAAAGAGTAAATATAGCTCTGAATAAAGGATGTGTACACATGCACACACACATATTTCACAGAGATATTTAGGCATGGGAGTGCTGGTATTGGAGGGGAAGCAAAGCTCTCACCCTGCATTTATCTGGGCAAGGTTTTCCTGCTTATTCACTAGGAGGGAGGAATATGGATTTGCTCCTGGTGGAGGTAAATATTCACAGTGATTTCACGAGGACTTGCACTCCTCCTGCAGCAAACGTGTGAGCTGAGAAAGGGCAGCAGTGGTTAGCTTCATGAAGAACTGCTCCCCCTCCTCGCCAGGGTACAGAGTTCATTTTTCCACTGACGCATCCCTGACAAACGCCCAGTGAGAGCCGGCATGGGCTGCCAAGTGATTGTGTTGTCACGGCAAAGACTAGTGAAAGAAGAGCAAGATTTATGTCGTGGCTGCTCAGAGGCTTGGAGAAAAATGGCCCAAAGCCAGGAGTCATGCAGGCATGGCTGGTACTGTCTTCAGTCTTTTGCCAAGTGTAGGCTGGATGGTGGCTGATGTGAAATGGGCTGCACGGTCCTGGTCCAAGTCTTGGTGGGCATGGTTCCACATCACAGAAACCAGTCATGCAGTTGATGCTTTCACTGACAGTCTTAGCAGAAGGATGAGTTGCTGAATTGGCCCCGAAGCTGAAAAAAAAAATTAAAAATCCAAAGAATTTTGCAGCAGGAGAAGCACAACTTTCTACCAGGGAAGCAGATGACCCCAGAAAGCCCAGCACACGCAGACACTGTGGTGATGGGTTTAATTTACTCAAAAGCAGTGAGGGTAGGGCTTTAGGTTGCTCTGTGGAGATGTGGCCTCAGGTGCAGCTTGCCTGCATACCTGTGGTCGTGTTATTTCATCTGCTCTGTGCCTTGGCTCCCTATCTGCACAACTGGAGCACAGAGTCAGGGAATGGTTTTGGTGGAAAGGACCTTTGAAAACCCCTGATCCAACTTCCACCTCTCAGTCAGACTCATGCCTTTGTGTGGTTGAGTTCTGAGCATCTCCAAGGATACACATCCCCCCATTTCTCCGGCGTCATGGTTCAAGGTTTGACCAGCCTCTTACTAAAAAATGTTTTTCTTATGTCTGATCTAAACTTGCTTTCCTGAAACTTCTGCCCATGGCTTCTCCTGCTCTGAGAAGAGTCTGACTCCCTTTTCCTCTATAGTTTTGCATTAGGTAGGTAGATGAAAAAATGAGAGTCCCCCTTCATGCCCTCTTTTCTCTTCTCTTTCCTGGGCTGAACAAACCTCTCTCTCCTCGCCTTGTGTGCTCCAGCTCACTGACCATCTTGGTGCCTCCACAATGGCCATTTCTGTCTGGAGGCCCCAAACTGGACACGGTGCTTCACCTGTGGTCTCACAACTGATGAATAGAAAGGAAGGTTCACTTCCCTCAACCTCTGGGCACCACTTTTGTTCATTCAGCTGAGTGTGTGCCTGGCCACCTTCACTGCAAGGATGTGCTGCTGCATTCTGGACACCTTCTTGCCCACCAGGTCTTAGTCTACAAGGCATCTCTCTAGACAAACACAGGTGGTAATTGCTTCCTCTGAGGTGGGAGGGATGGGAAGTGCCAGGGTCTTAGCAGAGTTTGGCCGATTGTCCGTAAAAAAAATGCAGGGTCTGGAGGATCAGATGAGGCAAGAGCTTGGTCATGTCATGTTCCCATCTACATCAAGAACCAGCCAAGGCTCAAATTCCTTCTTTGAAAGAGTGAAGCCTGCTAACTACAGAGAGGTGAGGTAGCTGCAGGAGGTGGAAAGCGCTGTGGAAAGGCTGAGGAGACACAGAAACACTTTTTTTTTGTCGCAGGCTTGTTCAGAGGAGGTGCAGCTCATGTAGCCACCGTGGTTGCTGATTCAGTACCTGCCCTGTGAATATAATAGGAAGATTTCTGTCTCCACCACTGCCCATCCATCACCTTTCACGAGCCTAGAAGCAAAAGGAAGAATAAGAGGAATAACAAGAAAATAAAGAAACATTGCAGCCAGAAAGCTATCCTCTGTGTTTCACAATTCTATAAATTATGCCCTTCCCTTCCTCTTTAATCGCCAGGCATATAAAATATGCTTGCAGCAGAATCATATCCTTCCATTAAAGTTTCAGAAGAGAAATACAGGTCCCATCTGCCTGTTTAGCAAAGCAGGGCAGTGCACAACCATTTCTTTTTTTTCCCTCCCCGCTCCAAATCTACTTTATGGCAGGAGTTTTCTCTTTTAGGACTGGCTGTTTATTTCATTTTCTAATTTCAGCGTGTGTTTCCACAAGCGATCTCCTCTTTGTTCTCACACGGGTCTTTCTCCAATGCCTTCACACTCAAATGCACCCAAAGAGCAGAGGTGCAGTCTGCTCTTTTGAAGGTCAAAGGAGAAAGAAGGTCTTTTAGGACTTGAGCAGGGTCGTTGGAGGTGGGTTTCTGCTCTGCAGACAGGACGGACCCTGTCTGAACAGTAGGAGTTGGCAATAGTGAGAATTATCAAACTGGACTGTGGAGGCAACCATGAGCTTCACTGCCCATCCCTGCTTGCTGCCAAAGATATTAATTTTTATTTGTGTTGTTCTGGAGTCAGGATGGGCATGAGATCTTAGGGTTGGGTTGCCTTCATGACAGAGGAGTGAGCGTGGCATTGTCCCCTTTCATACAGGAGCTGTCCCCGTGACCCCCCTGTGCAAAGGGCAGGTAGAGGAGGCTGCTTTGGGGCGCAGCCTCCCTCAGTGTGTGTGGGGGGATGTCAGGGGGGTGGGTGCATCCAGGGGGACGTGTGACACAACCTGTGTGCCTGGCTGTGCATGTGAACAGGGCTGGCTTACAGCTCTGGGAGGCAGTGATGGATGAGAGGGCACAACAGCCTCCACTTCGGGTTCAACCCACTGGGTCTCCATGGAATCACACGATGGTTTGGGTTGGAAGGGGCGTTTAAAGGCCATTGGGTTCCTGCCGTGGGAACCTTCCAGTGTCCCAGGTTGCTCCAAGCCCTGTCCAACCTGGCCTTGGACACTTCCAGGGATCCAGGGGCAGCCACAGCTGCTCTGGGCACCCTGTGCCAGGGCCTGCCCACCCTCACACACAGCAATTCCTTCCCAAGATCCCATCCAGCCCTGCCCTCTGGCACTGGGAAGCCATTCCCTGGGTCCTGTCCCTCCAGGCCTTGTCCCAGGTCCCTCTGCAGCTCTCGTGGAGCCCCTTGAGGCCCTGCCAGGGGCTCTGAGGTGTCCCTGGAGCCTTCTCTTGTGCAGGTGAGCACCCCTAGCTCTCCCAGCCTGATTCCAGAGCAGAGGGGCTCTATCCTATTTGTGGTGTTCTCAGTACCTGTTCAGTTTCTCGTCATGGGTTACACGGGACACGTGCAAACTGGCTTGAATCATTATTTATAGCACTGCACCCTTAGAAACCTCTCCTATGCAGCAGAAGGACATGTACCTCCTTTTTTACCATAAAGCCTCATTTTTATGCGGCGGCATTCAGAGCAGAGTGGATCCAGAGGGCTGGGGCTGTGCGTCTGATTTTTCCGTGCCTGGAGATTTACACCCGCACTCCTGCTGCCATTAAAGGTGCCCTGCTCCAAGTATAAATCAGACTGTGCTCTGGTAGATGCTTTATGTGTTTCCCAGAAGTCGTGTGCGGAGGTGGGAAGGACCCACTGCAAATTTTGCACTGGCTTTTGGGGGCTTTTTTTTGAATGCTGCTGGGGGAATACAACCACAGGGGGATTTATATTCCCTTTTCCTGAAGGGTTCACCATAGAAGAGGCTTTGCTTTTTTTGTTGTTTTTTTTTTTTTACCATCTCGGGCAAGAAGCTGTTTGGTTTGATATAGGTTCAAATTTTATTTTTAAGCAAAATATGAGAAACACAGGAGAGGAAACCACACTCTGTTCCTTAAAATTAGTGGAAAAAAAGACAGGGCTACAAAAATATTCTCTGATGCGCGCACTTGATGAGCATGTACCTTGGCTAACACAGCATTGAGGAGCTCTGGGTGTCCAACAGGGTGTACCTTTTCATCTAGAGGTGGTTTTTTTTGTAAGGATTCAGCTCTTGGTCTTACGATGTCCTGTAGTCCATCGCTGTGTGTCAAATGCCAGCAGCTCACATTGGGCTTGGATTCTGCAATACCATTTGGAAAAGGGAGCTGAAACCAAACCCATCTCAGACCTCAGCATTCCAGGACTTACAGGAAGATGATTAAAAAAGATGGAGGCAACTTTTTACATGGGCAGATAGTGATAGGACAACAATGGCTTAAAACTGCCAGGGGCAGGATTAGATTGGACACTGGAAAGAAATTCTTGGCTATGAGGGTGGTGGAGCCCTGGCACAGGTTGCCAGAGAAGCTGTGGCTGCCCCATCCCTGGAAGTGTCCCAGGCCAGGTTGTACGGGGCTTGGAGCACCCTGGGATAGTAGAAGGTGTCCCTGCCCGTGGCAGGGTTTTGGAACGAGATCATCTTTAGGGTCTCTTCCATACCAAACCATTCTGTGAGTCTCATGACCTACCTGAGGGAGCCTGTGTCCAAGGCCATGACTCAGGGAAAAGGGGAAGAGAAAAGTTGTGGGTAAATTTTCCCCTTAATCCCCTGTTGCTCCTAAACTGCTGGGACGGGCATCTGTCCTGGAATTTTTTTTAACTCTCCATGCTTTGGCTCCCCTGATTCAATGCCCGGAAGGAAGACTCCAAATCCCCCTTTTGCACCCTCCACAAAGGCTGGACCCACCAGCAACCACCTGGGCAGGGGGAGCAGCCCAGCTCTTGGCCACAACTGCGCTGCGCTCGCGCACACGCCCACAGCACCACTACCTTGTAATTAAATCTCTTTTTCCCCGACTGGAAGGATCCTGCTATAAACAAGGGTTTTCTCTAACCATAATTGCGCCCGGCGGAGGGCACGGCTCTGCAATAACTCGGGGCTTTGTTCTGCGAGCGGGGAGCGAGTCCCTCTGCCTCTCCTCAGGTATGCCAACAATGCGAGCGGAACTCCCCGCGACCTGACATGAATCCCAGGGCAGGGTTTGCAAACACAGGCAGTGGTCAAAACGGGGCTTAAGTGCCTTTATAAATATTTTGAAGTGCCGGCTTGGAAAAGGAAAGTCCCCGGCGTGCTGCGGTGCCGGTGTTTCATCCAGCACTGGTGCGCGGCTTTGAAGGGTGGTGTGAGCAAGCTGCTGGGCTCCTGCCCGTCCCTGGGAAGGACTGAGTGAACAAAAATATACATATCTGTACGTTTAAAACTATGCAAGAGATTGTATCCACACCCCTTTTTGTCGTCCGTCTTTGTGGACAAACAGGGAAGAAATTAGTGTGCTGCAAGGGGCGTTCTGCTCATGTGATGGATATGTGAAACAGCATAATGTGGGTTGGAGACATCCACAGGTGGGAGGTGGGGTGGCTGAATGGACAGGTAGGTGCTTCCAAGTGTCTGGTTTTATTGTAGCCCCATACCTGATGAATTTTCCTCTCCTAGAGGGTGATCACTGCAATGTGTTTAACCAGAGCCTGTCGTATTTGTGCTGTGGAGGGAGGCGCAAAGCACAGACAAGTGAGAGGGTGGGGAGAGCGGGGTGAAGCACTGATGTTTTCCCACACAGGACAAAAAGTAGGTCCTAGGATAGCGTGAGTGATTCTATGTGTCTGCTGGTGCTCTTCAGAACATTGCCCAACCGCAGACACGCCCCCAGAGCATCCTCCAGTCCTTTGCTCAGGAGGTGAATCAAACCTGTACCCTGGGAAGAGAACAAAGAGGCAGTCACGTGCTCTCCATGCACGTGCAGTGCGCTTTTCCAGCCCACAAATCCTTGGGGTTGCTGTTGTGTTAGCTGCTTGCCTTTTTTTTTT